>JAHZNA010003540.1:0-39734 GCA_027743935.1 Sinodicranocentrus sp. ZH6
GGTCCCGTAGGTTGTGCCGAAGATGGTGGTTCAAGTATCCTGAATATTCGAAGCTCCACCATGGAGAATATTATGGTAAGTAACAAGTTAGGCAGAAAGCGGATAAATTTTTAATATATTGGGATCCTACTTACCTTGTCTGAAAAATCTTACAATTAAGTAATCATCATATCATGCTACTCAAATCATATTTACTGTGTGTATCAAAGCAGAATGAACATCAAGAAAGGGAAATCGAGAGAGGTGACATCTTAGATAAAAAGGAACTTATGGAAATTTCAGCAAACCTCGCGAGGGTTCACTTATCTAGCCTTCCGACGTATGTCCCGCATCCATGGTCTCAACTTCATAAAAAACTGGAGATTGCTGATTACGCCTTTCGTTATGAGATAGCTTACTTGAAAAAGGAGCACCTTCAAAATCCAGCATACGAAGGAAAGATAGTTAAATGCGAGATTCATGCACTTGATCATGACAATTCTGGTACTAACAGAAATGGAGATATTTAAATAACTAATAAAACTTTAAAGTTGATTTGAATTATCTTCCTATTTTTCAAGTTGTCTGTCTCGCCACTACAAAAACTCGGGCTATACAAGGTGCAGCCAGAAAATTTTTAGAAAATTTCAACAGAACTAACCTGCTGGAAGAGGAAATACAGATGGAAATTGATCCGAATATTTTCGTCAACTCAAATGTTTCTAAGGTTGTCTTGAATAGATTGAGAGAGCTTCGTGGGAAAGATGTCCAATGGGCATTAATCTATAATTATGAATATGCCGACGATGAATACGACAACAAAATTTATTGGAGCACCCTCTTCATTGTAGATGACCATTTTCAAGGTAAATGGATTTAAAAACATTTAAAATAAAAACATCTTTCATGAAAATAGTACTGAGGAGAAACTAAATCCCAGATTTATTTAAATTCTAGATCCATTGTTAGCCTACAGCTATTACAGCGAGAAGGTGTCTTGGTTAGCTGTGTGGAAGAAAGCATACGAGCACCTCTTCAAGGAGGAGTATCCATTAATGCAAATAATTATTGAAGGGGAGGGTGACCGAGTTAACAATGAAAACTATAACACTATGATTTCAAGCCAATTCCAATATGTTTATTTATCTGCACCGCCTACACCTGCATAAAGCGAGATACCTGAAGACGCAGACGGTGAGCTTTGAGTTTATTTTTGGGATATTTTGTGTAATTGCAAACTAAAAGATAGTTAGCAAAAACTAGTTATTACATATATTTTATATTTCAGATAGAGCTATACTGCTACTGGAAATAGAGCTTTAACAGGAGGGGATATAGCTTCAGCAGAAAAGATCTACTTTGGACTTTTCAAGATCCCGTGAATAACTCTTCTCGGCGAAAAATGTAGTGAAATATTTTATAGCATCTTTAGTCTTGCAACATATACTATCTGTTTAGTATATATTCATTCAATTTTTGTGAATAGAGATTTTTTAAATAGGCTAAATTGAATTGATGTTCTTTGAAAGTTAGAAAATTCAATTAACGTTTTAGTAGCTGCCCGTTAGAGCTGACAAGGAAACTTGTTTTTGTGTACCTCGAGCCAGGCAAAATCAAATATTATCTATCGTGGATTTTAAATTAATAGATTGTGTAAATCTGAAACTATTATGTTGCTAGCGCCCTATTACACTTGGTATTTTAGTTTGAGAATCCCCAATTAGAAACATGGCAAAACATTATGATAATATACTTTTAGAGTTTCTTGATGATTGTAAGTTGGCTATGTCATAAAATATCGTAAAATGATAGAGGATTTAAAGATGAAATTCGATGTTTAAATCAAATGTAGGTATTATAGAAAAAAATATTTCAAACTCATAATCTACTCACAAAAGAGCTCCGTTAGTAAGTTTTGGGAGTTTATAATGCTTAAGACTTATTAAACTTTGCATATGGAACTTTTGTTAATTCGTCGTTCTACATTACCATCAGTGTTTAATTGCTAACTACCTTTTTTTTATTTAACTATACTGTTAATTATTAAGCAAATAAAATACTTCCGAAAGCCCATGAATTTACTGATTTCATCTATAGATTTGTGTTCTATCTTACATGATAACCCTTGTAATAAAACCTTAATCCGTTTGGAATTTGACATAAATTTAAGCACAATGATATGGCCTGATCAAACCCTCATTAAAACATTTTCCCTGACTTGAACTGTGTATGTATGTACGTGTTGGGTGACGTGACCGGCAAGAAGCCGTTCTGGAAAGTGCCTGACTAGATATTGATTGATATTTATTCCACTCTAAAACGAAGATCATAAGGTCGTTCGGATATTAAGGCGAAACCAACATTTCAAATGCGTACGATTTAAACAGTGATTTTCAAACCGGCTTTCTTTGACAATTTTCACGATATGCGGTAATCATTCCGAAGTTATGATAAAGACGTAGTGTTAAAACGTGTCTGATTTTAATGAAAAGAGAATAATCGATACAGATCATTTGTGCATACTTTATAACGAAATTGCGCATTTTATTATTTTGTACGTTTGCAAAGGTTAAAAAATGTCACGCTACTTGATTCATCCCTTTACAGATCGGTTACGATTTTAACCCAATTATTTATATCGATTTAAACGCGAAAATACAGTATAATGTGAGCATAAGTCAGCGTATTCTTTTATATTAGTACCATTTACTGATATAGAAATGGAGATTTTAAAAGGAAGAATATAAAACTATTCAGCTTGGATTTTGCTTTGTCATCCTATCACATCTCCGGCAGAGCCGACCACCAAAATTGCGATAAAATGGCCTAAACCTCTTGTCAGTTAGTAATTTTAAATTCTTCCAGTAGGACAGGGCCTACTTTGTGCTTTTTGTATAAAAAAATTTCCATTTGTGAATAAGTTCACGGCACAAATTCTAAAAGGATACGATACACTGAAGCATGTGGTACATTTTTAAAGAGTGCTATATAACATTAGTGTTTTGTTGACGTCCACTTAAACGTTATTTCATAATAAACAACATAATCATTTTTCCAAAATCAAGTAGAAATTCTAATTAGCGTTATCACATAATTACCATATTATGGAGCCATATGATGGTATCTGTTTTCAACTTATTACAAAGTACTGTTACCGGTTAAGTAACAATGGGATCAGCAGGAATCGTGATTATTTCGTAGAAAATAGCGTTAACAGTTAACAATTCTGACGCTTGCTTGTGCACACAAGGACAAGCATATCTACCTTTGACAGTTTAACTTCGACTAATAACTAAATAAATCAAATTTATACAATCAATCAATGCATTTACAAATGTATGAACATTATTAAATAAAACAAAACTGTTTATTGCAAAATTGCGGATTCGTTAGGTTGGGACGCACCATTTATCAGGTTACCCTAACTTTTATACGAATTTCATACTGTTTCATCGCGCAATTGCTATATGTACAAGTTCTTATTGTTAAACTTTCGATAGCAAAATAAGACTTTTGCTTAACAACACGGAAGAAATCCAAACAGTCGAAAATAGCAACTACTTAAAACTACTTCATCCCAAAACTTCAACCTCATAAAACCCAACAGTATTAGTTCACATTGTGGTCCTTTTTCTCTGAGAAATAATATTTTATTTTTATTTTGAGGGGCCTTTTATCGTGTAGCAAGTTCTATGAAATAACTTGCGAATTCGTTAGTCTATTTGAACACCCTATATTTCCCATTTTTTGAACCACCACCGTGCGCTGCATACATATTCATCAATAATATTACTGAAGACGATTAATGGTTTTATTAACAAATCCTTGTCCTTATACTAAATTTTTTATACTAAATGCACCATGTTGTAGATGCATGAGAACTAAGACTTCGACTGGTGTAGTTACTGAGTGAGCAATGCTGCATATTCGGTACTATTAAATTTCATTAAGATAAAACACTTGTTAAAGTATGAAAATGTGTCTTTAGCTATTTATTTATCGGTGCCACTTCATGTCACCTCTGGCATTTTAAACTGACACTTAAAAGTACCAAAAAACCACCGATGTAAAGTCTTTATATACAATCCCTTGACGCTAAGGCCGCACGCACGAGCCACACATTTTGGCTGGAGATAATCGTTCGCAAACACCTTGACACAAAATCTATTTGGACTCAACAAATCCATCCCATTTGACAGAGGGGCGCTTTCGTGAATGCATTGAATACAGAAAAGTGGTGCATACTTTTGTAGAGCAAAAGTAGCATGAGCAAACTATGTGGTGAAGACGCCGAGTGTTCTTAAATATTACTCCAGTGATGTATTTATTCGGAATATTTAGACGGAGACGGAAGCAAAACCAGCATATCAATGAAAGTTGTATTATATGGTTTATAGCTGTAGCTTTTACCATTACTGGAGGTACATTTATTATGCTACTTACTTAAAATGGCAATTGCATTTAATAGGAATCGTATATATTTGGAGCTTAATTGTCCCTTGGATTTAATTAATGTTTTACTTGAGCTATATAAATTCCTGATTGCAGCTCTATCAACGAAAATCTTCACGTGTAGTTTGAGTAAAACCCAGCCAAACATTACTTCTAAAACATTTCGATCTGGAATCGTTTTGCTGTTAAACACACAATAAGTACTTGTGAAACTCTTTCGTTTGGCAAACTGCATTCAGATAACATTTGTACAAATTATGGACATTTTTTACTGCAAATTTTGAAAGAGCTTATTCCCAATCTTTATAGTTTGTCACTAAAGATTTGGGGTAGCCTGGCGTCAAATTGATTAGGACTTGAAGTTAAATATTGCAATTGGGAGTGCATTTCACAGCTAAATGATTTCTGGTTCGTGACCAACAAATAAGAATTGACTAGAAACAATATTTGATTGGATCGGACTCGAGTCACATCTACTAGGGTTCAAAAGGAAGAGCACAGTATAATTGGCAACTGTTTTCTCTTCATACATCATTGCATAGTTTTTCCTGTTTTCTTTTCGAATCCAATTTCTAATGACTAATTGTAACAGCCGACTCTTCAGGATAAGTACTAGTTGTACGTCAAAATTTGAGACTTAAGACTAGTTGTACAAAAATAAAAGTACTTGTACAAAGGTCCGCACTTCCATCTTTAAGTTCTTCGGATAAAACTAACAGCTTCCAATCTTTTCGGTCTAGAGGAGTCTTAATTAACCAGTGTTCGCCTGATCTTTTGGGTTGGTAATTATAGAACAATTATCGGTACATTTGTGCGCCATGTGGCATCCTTCCAAACTTTGATTTGTACGTTTGGCGGAGCAAGCTAAACGGTTGCTTAATCATTAGTCTTTACTGTTTTCGGAAATTACCGATGAAAATTCTAACTTGGATTCAAAGTCCAGACCGTTCTCGCTCATCACTGATTGAAAGTTGAGGTCACTCTGCGCGTACAAAATAAATCAAGATTAGCTTCGAAAAGTTCATGAATAAGAGCTCAAAACTCTGCTTGATTTCACAATACAATACCTCTGACAAGCCCTCAGTTGAATTACTAGGTAGCGTTTCATGCCCTGAGAAGAAGCTACCCATAAAAAGATCCGAACCCTGTAGAGTAAGATTACATTATAAATCAACATAATATTAATACAACGAAAGTAAATATATGAACCGATTGCAACGTAGTTAACGAAGCATACCTCAGACATTCCAGGCCACGACGTTTCTAACGATGTTAAAGGCGTTAATCTTGGTGGACTAGGAATATCGATCTGACTGTCCCCGTTCTTTTGTTTCTTCGGCGTATCTAACATGGGAGGGTCTCTAGCGTTCTTCCTACTAGTCTCTTCCAGCATTCCTATGGAATTTCACAAAACCAAAGTAAAAACTTTGTAAATAAATATAGCTTTTAAATTTAATATAGATACAAGCTTACCACTTAAGCTCATGCTGGAGTTCGAGTACTCGAATTCTTCTAATCGCAAATCACTAGCAATAAATCTAGTGGATTCAGGAATTGATATGTCCATGAAAGAAGACAAAGATAGGCTATCTAAATTTTCTTCAAAGCCAGTATTAGTTCTATTTGATGCTGGTAAACTATGACCATCAGTAGCTTTGGAGGACGAGCTATCTAATCGAACAGTGTGCGTGTCCGACGTACTATTGATATTTGAAGATGTACTAGCACAAGGTGTGGGTAGCGTATTTCCAGAAATCTGGCTAATTGTACATTTTTCTGCTTCCGGTGGTAACAATGAAGACACAGCAACTGCAAGGCCTGAAGTATAAGTTACTGTCGCAGGAGTTAACGTAGTTACAGTAGTGATCGATTCCTGACTAGCTATAGACAGATTAGCTGCAGAAGTAAATACATCAGCAGACAAAGGGACAACACTTAATCCTGTTGCTACTACTGGTGGCAATGTGATAAGCGTAGCCATTGTGGCAGCTTTGAGGATTGAATCATTTGGTTTTGGAAGTAAAGGAAGCATACGGGGAATGATGACTCGCTGTTTCCAAGCTGGTCTTCTACCAATTCTCCGATTACCTTTGGGAAGATCTAGAAAAGGCTTTGGTACAGATATTTTTACTGTGCCGTCCTCATTTGTACTTCGGTCATCACTGCATGGTTTCATGAGAATAGGTACGTCGGCCGGACGCCGAAATTTTGTATCCTGAGTATTATGTGGCATTAGAGGAGGTGGAGACACAGAGACTCCAGTACTGCACTGTTGGATAGTTACAAATGACGATGTTTCTCCAGAAATCCCAGCAAAAACGGCAGGTTCACTGAGTAATACAGTCGTGGTCGTAGTTACTGGAGTAAGACCAGTCGAATGACAGCTTAACGTTCCTTTATGTGAGTCAGTGAAGCAATTCGTCAATGCAACTGAGCGAATGATTGCAGTAGAGGTAGGTATGATTGTTGCTTGAATATTTGGAGCCACACGACGAAAGTTATCAGTTGAGCAAGCAAGTGCGCTAATGTCTATCAGGCCGGTTTGTGAAGTTACAGCGGACTGTATAGAACACACATTGGATGGACTGGATATCGTTTCTGCTGAAATAATACTGTCTATCAATACCGATCCATGACTTTGACCAGATATTGTTTCTTCATGTTTCGTATTCGCCACCTCCAAATCTTGTTTTGTCGGTAGAGGGGTAGGGTCTTGAGGCGATGTATCACTGCTTGAAATTACATTTAAATCTACAGCACTGGTGTCGCTACGTTTGCAGTCCGTCATAACAGGTGACTCAACATCCGCATGCAACGTTAGTTTATTTTCTTCTGCACTGTCATTTAGTTGTGCCGAGGAATTAGTTCGTTGAGGACTGTCAAACTGAACTGGCTCAGGAATATCCTTTGTTGATGTGACTGCAGACGCTGTAGAGGACGGCTCAGTTTCTGAACCTCCCAGAGATTCCATTTTTACGTTACATTTTATACAAATACAAGACAAACCGCCAGGATCAGCACCTACGATACTCAAGTTAGACTTGGCTCGATTACTTTTCTTTTTCTTGAGATGTCGCGCAATACCAATAAGTTTATCAACAAGATTACTGGCTCGATCTTCTCGAATTCTGTCTTCTTCACATTTATCCCAAGTGTACTCAAAGCAAAGTTTGTCAGACTTGCCAAGCTGCAAGGTATTAAAATAAAACAATAAGGGAATATTATAACGATAATGTCAGCTTATAAAAACCTAAGCGTCAATTAATACTCTTTCCACATTAGACTTACCATCAAATAAATTTCACCTAATGTAATTGTTCCAGCTTCATTGGCATTCCATCCTCTAATTAGTGTTTCTGTATCCAAATATCGACAGCCAACATCTTCAGTTTCGCAAATCTTTTTTGCCTCGCAAGTGCATTGCTTGTCTTGTTTCTCGGAAGCACCACTCTCATCTGTCTCAGTCGTGTTGCGCACACCACATGTGCACTGTTTCTCTTCTATTCCAAACAAAATAACGTTATCTGACAAAATAGGATCATTGCAATCTTCATCGCCAGTGTTTTCGTCACATTCTGTCGGGGAAGGCGCAATATCGTCAAATCCATAATCTATTTCAGCTGCATCTGTTTCAATTGCAGCATTTGCGTTTTCTTCATGAACGCACCAGCGGGACGCATCTTGAAAACCGTTTGAATTTTCGTTGTCGCCATAAAATTCAGAGGGTTTAAAACCAAATACATGTGATCCAGAGTGAACTCTATCTCTTCGAAGGGTTATTCTAAACTGATTTTCAGGGGTACCTTCAGCATCACTGGCGTCAGTTTCTGCTGCAAAATATTCAGAATCGCGTTGAGCCGTACTTCCTAAATATAGCGCTGTATCAGCATTAGCTGGTTTAGGCTTACGCTTAATGTTTTTAGAGCCTAATACTGAATCGGGTTTTTGTTCCTGGAATAAACAGTTTTTCTTATACGCATTGAGGCTGATTTTAGTTGCACTTGTAGTTTCAGAGAATTTAAATATTGGAACACTGAGATCACGGTTATCTACAGGAAAAAATCTTAGTCGTGTCCGTGGTCTGCCAAACATGGTAAGTGAGAATTCTTCTTTCTGTGGATAAACACATTATATCATTTAAAACAATAAATTCGCATTTATATTAGTCAATTATTGCACATTTAATACATACCAGTCGACTTTCATCAGTTTTCCATCTTTCCTCGAAATAAATAATAAGGGAAGCTAACGTGCGTTGAAGTGGAACATATGTTTTCACTCGTGGGTTATGAGAAACACGTTGAATCGACGTCCATGTGTCACCATCATGTGGTACAAGCTCCACACACAGCTTACAGGGAACTCGTATGTGGTCTACATCTTCCAACTGATTCAATCTTTTTAAAGCTCTACAAACAGGCGTCTTGATTCGAAACGTTTTACCTCTCACTTTTATGGTGGTTGTTCCTTTTTCAACAAGTTCAGATAGCTTTACTGCAGTCTTTGAATTCAAGACTCTTTGTTTCTTCCGTAGTTCACCATAATTTACTAGACCGTACAACTCCTGAAACGCTTTCTTCATGTCTGCAATAAAAGAACCGAAAAAGTGAAACTGTAAATTCAGTTTGTGTTCGAGTAGAATATAGCACATTTAGGTACACTATATTACCTTTCGGAAACGTTAAGTATTTGGAGATTTTATTCCATGTTCGATAATAAAAATGTCGAACTTGATCTTTATTTTTGGGAACAGTCAGAGAACAGGATCCCTTGCTTCGAGGCTTTAGTTTTGATGCAAGGTAGTTTTGAATTAATTCAAAATCCTTGCCAAATTCGTTGAGGGCTTCAAAAAATAGTTGTTTATCTTCTTGACTCCATAATTCCCAAGTTCGCTTCTTTTTCTTTTCTCCAGAGATAATAATAGGTTGAGGCACAAAGGTGTTTTCCACAGGAATTACTTCAGGAATTTCTTCCCCGATAGGTGTCTTTACAGTGCTCTGACAAGGCAAAATGACGGTCGTTGTGCAGGTTATGTCAGCAACTATTTGCTTACTTGGCGATGCTTCTCGTCGCAACTTCTCCTGTTTCTCTTGAACTCTGGCACTATAACGTATTCCTACGAAATCATTCAAAACAGTACATTGATCTACAAATAAAAAGCTAAGTTTGTAACTTGAAGTACATGTTGAATACTTTAACAATACTAACCATTGACAATGTTTCCTTTATGAACCACCAACGTTTCCCCGTCCATTTCCTCCTGACTGTCCCCATCATCACTTCAATGTTAGAATTTACAATTAGTAGTCAACTTACTGAACTATATGAATCTTTACTTACGTACGTAAATATGCAAGATTTTTTTAAAACTATCATCATACATACTTTGAAAAACTGCCACTTCGTTTCCGTTTTCCCATCCTCTCCGATTCCAACACCACACCAACGCTGCTTATTAAAGAAACCTAGCTCAACATAATTGATCAGACAATTTTCGTATCCCCATCCTACTTCCATTTGGGCGGTACATCACCTAGTCCGCCGTTGCAGTGTACCCACTGTCTACATGGAATAACGATAGAAACTTTGCAATTAAAAATAACACATTTGACGGGTTTCTCAAAATTTTCCAAAAGTGTTATAGATATTTACTATTTAGCTGGCATTACCACATGGACAGTCGGGTTGCACAAACAAGATTGCTGATTGTATTTGATAATTTACATGTATGATGTACGGCCACAACCACGATACTATTTGACAGTTGACTGATTTACGAAATCAACTTTCGAAATTCTGCTCGATAAGGCTGTCTTACTGCTTCGCAGGCTGCAGTGTAATTGTGTTATCTGTATTGCTTATCCACCTCCTCGTTCTTGATTGGAATAAGTAGTCACAAGTGTAAGTGTAATCAGCTTCCCAAGCCATATAACACTCAAACACCTTTGACCTTCCTTATTCAATCCACAGTTCATTTAATCGTAGTGCTTTCTTTTTCCGTACTCCACCAGACACATCTGACATACTACAAAAGACAAAAAAATGCAAATGTCAGTTTTGGCCAATCGATTAGTTTTGGCCAATCATCAATTTCACAAAGAGAAATACTTGACTGCATCCAACATCAAAATGTTTTCTGGATTCAAGATTATACACTCCGTTATCTGGGCTAACTACAATAACTAATACTTATCAATATCAACTGCTGTGGTACTTAAAGATCAAGTCTAGTTAGTTGTTAGTGTCACGTTCTGACGCCATAGGTAAAAATTTGCACATTCAACATTGACTCGACATTAGTGGTTTGCATTGTCTCACTCCACAATAACTTATGTTTAGTGACCCCAGATAAACGTTGTCGTCAGTTGAAAATCTGCTAATAAGATTGATTTACCTGTACCCCAGCTTTCTTCATCAAAACACTGCACTGGCAGCGTATACGAGTAACTACCCTCCTGTCTTCTCATCATTCGTTTTGGTGTTGTTGTTTATATTTGGAGGATTGGTTGTTGTTGGACAACACTGCTTTCCTTCCTCCTCTGTAACCAGCGTTTTGGCACTTTGGCAGATGAGGGCAATCAGAAGAATAACAACGGAGTAAAAAACCATTTTTACCGTACACATGGGGCATTGCAGCTTTGGAAAATTTACTTGCGCGAAGCAGGATTTGAAGCTTGTCATTTCCCTTCAAGTCAGCTCAAGCTCCAAGTTCCGCTTGCGAGACACGAGTCTTTCTTACAGTCGTCTTCAGTGAGGATTGAGGAGGAAAAAATGGAATGTTTAACGCTTGAGATTGGAAACTCACAGATTCAGGCAAACAGATTAGGTCGAGCGATAGCTAGCTAGTGTCGCTAGATGCTAGCAACAACAACTTTGTTCAATTTAATCTGAGATTTGTTATTTCAGTATGGGTCACAGATAATAAGTCAACCCTTTAGATTAATTAGATGGATAATTTCCGTTTTGATTCATATGTGAGAAAATGTCCTTATGCATGGAACTTTCTCTAGCGTAAAAATACTCTAAAGTTTGGGAAAGCTGGTTGATATGATGGGCGTAATAAAACGATATGGGAGTCCAAGATGGAATCTTTTATCAAGTATTGCTTAATTCCGTGAATTGTTTTTCTTATTCAGAAATCGATTACTGTCTACGACATTCTATGCCTCATAAAAATTTCAGAGGAAGATACACGTAATAATAGTAATCGTAATATCTTATTCGAAAGTTAGGCATGATGGAAATGCATACGTGGTCAGAATTTGAAATAAGCGAACAAAGCGAAATGACCACAGTTGAAAAACTAAATATTGAAAGCAAAGGTTGCGATAGATCATTTTAATGATACTGATGAGATGTAAATGTGGGTTTAGTTAGAACTCATATTACATGTACGTTGTTGTAATGCAGACACTGTTACCTTTGTGAAAGAAGTTTAGTGCCCTAAATATGGGATGAATGTCTCCTAATTTTAAATTTCTTAAATTGCCCCAAATCTGAAAGGGTCCAGGTTTTTATCTCTTGTTCACGGCAAATTTCTTGATTGTATGGTAATAAAACTTGGAGTTAATTACTCACGTGCACATTCTGACAAACGTCGTAGGAAGATATAACCATATGAAAAAGAAAGAAGAAAGATAAAGAAGAAGAAAAAAGAAGAAAGAAGAAGAAGAAAAAAGAAAGAAAAAAGAAATTCCATAAGAAAAAAATATGTTCTATTATTAAATGGAACCTTCTTCTAAGAAAGCAAATTAAAATTAAAATGACATAAGGACACTCGTAGCTTGTTAAATTAAATTTTAAAATGAAACACTTGAATAAAGAGTAATCAATCAGTTAATCAGTATCAGAAAAGACATGTAAATTAACTTACAGTTGCCTATAATGTCCAGCAGTATCTTCTCGAGGGAAGTACCCATAGTCAGGTTAATTCATGCAGATCTAACCGATTTTCTTCTGCTTTGGATGTAAAATAAGGTCGAATGTCTTGTTCAGTTTCCTGACAGCAACCCTATTGTCCTACTACAAGTGCATCAGTTTAGTGATATCCGCCACAAAGGACCTGAACCTTCACATTTGCAGAAATTACTGCCTTGTGGTAGGTGTTTAGTCACACCTACCACAAGTCTGTTGCATGAGGTCGTTAAAAGTATCGTTCGAAAAGTTGGTAGCTCTCTTCTCTCTTGTCCGTAAAATGAGCTTGGTTTGTCGTACTGGCGTAATAGTCAGGCAATACAATTACATATAGTATTAAGATATAAACTGGCAGTTTTCTCACAGCAATAATTCCCACGATTGCCATTGGGAATTCAAATTATTCATGATTGCATTTTGTCATTATTATTATTTTTCCTATTCATGGAAAATATCCCCCTATTTCCCCAGTTTTCTTCATTCCCTACATTCATTTTGAGTTGGCTCATTTTTCAATTTGCATTCTTTAAAAGAAAAAGATAATCATAAACTACGACGCATAATCGTTTCGAGATTATGATTTTTATGATAACAAGTTTACGTATCCAATTGCATGTTCACTGCATGCAAATGTCAATGTTTTGTCTTGTCCGACAGAAATACATGCATAATGTAAATACTCATCGGTTGAGTTATAGCTACCATATTATTTATCAAAATTAATGCACCAGATAACCACACACTAGCAATTTTCACATTAATTTCGCAAGTAAAGAACATGACATATATAGCATGTGTTTTAAAAAACCTATATAATACTCTTACAATGTGGGTGCCCTTGTGAGTAAATGTGAATGTTGCAATGCTGAACATTGGGAACCAAATAAATGGTAAATGAATTACAATTAGCATACATTTACATCTATCTACACAAGAAGAACACATTTACTGACTCGCTTAAATGAATATATGCTATATTTTATCCGACTTGATATTTTGCACACAAGTCTTGCAACAACTATGCAGCATGCATAAGTATAAAGTACAACATATATATTGAGCAGTCGGCTGGCCTGGTATACACAGCAAAATGCATTTTGTAACGTAACCCACTAATAAAATAATGTTTCCAATTATCTCTCTACTTTTCTATATGATTAAATGCATTAGCAAAGCTAAACTGCAATGAGCATTATAAATGTGAGGAGGATTTGAGAGAGAGAAAATACGAGCCAGCCTAGCACAAACTTGTCGAGCCGCCACTGAGGAAACTCTTCTGGTCTCATGGTTCATACCAAGCTGACGTGGCAATCCTGTTCAAAATAAGTCAATCTGATCACATCATCACACAGACACTATCACGAAACCAGCACTTTCCATCTGATGGATGATGAATGTGGTCAAGTGAAACAGGTAGAGAGTGTTGTCCCTAAAAAAATCTTATTTCTTCAATTTTTCTGTCACTCTCAGAATATATTCAGCGTAACGGGAAAAGTCCGGCTGTCAGCTTAATTAACACACTTTGCGGAGTGTAAGCCTCATTTTAAAATTAGTAATTATCATCAATTCGAGTACTCGTCGTACTCAATAGAGTTTTCATTCTTTCAAGATTGAAGATAGTTGGTGTTGTAGTGTTGGATGTAGTTAATGACTTTAATTGTCTACTTGTGTCGGGGTGGTTTTGTTTGTAGATATATTGGATTGGTCGTTAGTAAAGTTGTAAAGTACAGTGAGTAGAGTTAGTTTGTGGGGAAACGTTGAGGATTTTTAATTGTAATTAATATTTATATTCCGCACTGTCACAACAGTGAGAGCTTTCTTGTGTGCTGTATTTCGGGAAGTAGTTTCGTTCGATTAATGTTGTAACTTTGAACTTTATAGTGTATGTGTATTTAATACGTGCTAAGAGTTTAACTGAAAGCGAGGCAGTTTTCACAGTGAGAGCTTTCTTGTGTGCTGTATTTCGGGAAGTAGTTTCGTTCGATTAATGTTGTAACTTTGAACTTTAGTCCTTATTTATTTTTGAAATGTAAGTCGTTTGAGTAGAATAGTAGTCAGTAATTGTATACCGTTTATAGTGTATGTGTATTTAATACGTGCTAAGAGTTTAACTGAAAGCGAGGCAGTTTTCAATTTTACAGAGGTAGGTAGTCAGTAGTTTTTTAAGCGCAATAATTGGTAATTATTTATTTGACGGTTATAATTTCTTAAATTCATTGTAGTATCAATATCGCTCATTTGATTTGTGCTTGGCTTTTCAGTGAATTTTGTGGTATTGAGATTCCAATAAATTCTACCCCGTCACTTCCATACTCTCTGCCCTCTGCATCTATTGTCTATAAAATATACTGTCACTGTTTGTATCTATTTGGGTGGGCTACGTCTGTACGTCATCACGTACAACGTAAATTCTGACCAGTAACAATTGACAATAGATTTCGATTGTGAAAAAGGAAGAACCGCTTATTAGGGAAATTTATAAAAGGTAATTACATGTTTTATAGCCCATTATTTATTATTGTCTTTGAACCTTTATATGCTTCATTCATTCATTGGACTTCCGATGAAATGATGATATCATCAGAGGTTGGTATTGGTTTGGTTAAGGTGTTATCTATTAGTTGTAGGTTGATGAAATATTTATCTTACTTTATTTATTACCTCGTTCTCATGATTATAACGTAAAGTGATTTCTGCAAAGTACTTTATACGTTATATTAATTTCTAATAGACAAATCAGCAAAAATGTCGGAGGACGGGCCACATAATAAGGCAGAAATTCAGGAAATATTTCGACGACTTCGCCAATCTTCTGCGAATCGGGTATTTCAAACTTTAAAAAAATATTTTCAGATTGATTCGAACTCTGATTCGAGAAATATCAAATTTGAAGTCAGTTAGCTCGATCACCACAATATATTGTTTTTGTTATAAATTTGTGAGTGGTTCATCTCGCGGTCAAAAATGATATCATTATTTATAACTGCGCTAATGGGAAATATAGCTCTTACTATTACCACCACATATTTCTATGTAGACTGCGTTCTTTAGCCAGCATCACTGTTCAACCACTGATGCCCAACAAAAGTACAACTCAAGAGCTGCCCAACTATACCGAGAGAAATTAAACCAGCTTGTCCTCAAGCATAACAAACTTCATGGATATAAAGTACAGAAAACAATAAAAATTATATGGAATATAATACTAATTGTCATCATGGTACTCCTGTATTAATGAAAACATTTTCACTAGATCGTCTTTGAGACTGATGAAGTAGGAGAGACCCAAACGGAGAAAGATTTTTTCGACGATATTAAGCATGCCCAAGAAAATATGCAGGACCTCACTTTGGATAGTCTGGCATGTCTAGTAGATCTAAAGGTAAGAGTAAGAATTTTTTCGTGTGCTAAAGGTTATTATTTGGAAATTATGTAACCCTGTATTTATTCTGATCCGTCAATAGAATAAAAATGGTGCTACAAAAAATGAACAAACTGCTGGACCAAGTGTTGAGGGAATCGTAGGTACCTCACTGTCCTCCACTTCCATTTCCGCTGGTCCACGTAAGGCAACAATTGGAGCTAAACGATCTGCAACGAAGGTGAATAAAACTAATTAATAATATTCCAATTTTCAAGTAAAAGAAACTATCAAACGAAAATAAAATACTTTCAGCTCGGAGCTAAAAAGATTGGCATGGGAGCTCAAAAGGTGAAAGCTGATTTTGCTGTCATTCAAAAAGAAGCTGACATGATCGATGAAATGAAAGAACTAAAGGAAACACAAGCTAAGGTAGACGTTGGCAGACGCGTAGAAGAAGAAGAACGCCAGGTAGTGATCTCATCGTAACGTTATAACCTGTATGTAATTTATATCGTATCGTTTAATTTACATCTCAATTTTGTTCTCTCGACATAGATGGCCACCATGAGTCTTACATATCAAGAGATTACTAAGCAGCAGCAGAAAAAAAGAGTTGAGCTGTTGAAAAATGCTGATCCGAAAAAGGCTGAACAAGTGGAACGTCTCGGTATGGGTGTGGGTGTGAGAAGGTATGTTTGTGTTTTTTCACTCTGGCGTTTTTCTTTATGCGGCAATTGTTTAATTGTGTTTCGTGGAACTTTGCAGTGGTGTCAGTCATTCCGTTTTGTCCGAAATGCAAGTGATTGAGCAAGAAACGCCGATTTCATCGTCAGCTAGTAGATCCAAAAAACACGATTCATTTTTTGATGAATACGAAATCGTTGAAACGTCGTCTGAACGAGCATCTTCACTTTTGTCAGGATTAGATGGGTTAATACTCTTGCCAAAATAATTTAATGGTTTCATTGCTGTAAATTGTAGCTAGAAATTTATATTGTTTATGAATACACCGCTTAGTTTTTCCAAAAGTTCTATGGATTGGGATTTTGATCGTCCTTCAAAACCAAAGGTTGATGACGATGAATTTCTAGCCGCTCTCAACTCTTCAAGTCGTCCAAAAACAAAGGAACCCTCTAGCTCGGCCTCTTCTAGTTTTAGTAATGAAGCACAAAAAAAGTTTGGGAATGCCAAAGCAATATCCTCAGACCAAATGTTCACAGATTCAAGAGATAATGATGTAAGACTAAGAGATATGATGATACTTGTTTTATGGGTTTTGCAATTTATTTTAACATTATCTATATGGTCTTGGTTTATCAATTTTCAGTACGAACGGAGAAGTAATTTATCTCGGTTCGAAGGTAAGTCTTCTATTTCATCGTCAGAGTACTTTGGAACCGGCGAGCCCCGAGGTTCCACGGACTCAGGCACAACTTTACAAGCCTTGCAGGTAAAAGATTATAATCAACCGGAATCAAAAATAATTATCAAAGGACAAATTATGTTAAAAAATGCAGGAGTACTTTAATATCTATTATAATTTATACAGAATGTCGACTTGGATGACGTTAAAGAATCATTCCGCCAAGGCGTCACTAAGGTGGCTGGAAAACTAGGAAACCTGGCGAATGGAATGATGAGCTCTTTACAAGAAAAGTACGGATATTGATTGGGTATTTATTTATTTCGGTAGTGTACAGTTTATTGGTCGCGTTTCCTAAACTTATTTAATGTCGGAATGATGCATTTTAAAATCGAGTCTTCGCCACAATAATGCTAATATATGCCTTTTACGTCAAGAATATAATGTATTCAGCTAAAGCTAGATAGGAAGATGTTTATGGTTAGGTATAGAAGATTTATGCGTATGATAGTATCAATGAAACTATATACCGCAAACTTTAAAGTAATGTAGGATGGAAACATTGAAGCAATGCATGTCTGTTAGCGTGAATGATATTCCATCTGGTTAGGACTAGTTCTTTTCCAATTACTCATTCATTTAAACTAAAGTCGACGGTCTGCACAGTAAAAGAATAGACTTTTGGGTTTTTATGTTGCAATGCACCTGAACTTGAATTGTTTTTGAAAGGCGTCTTCGTAACTAACGATTGTTTCATGAATTATCAAATGTTATTTCTTGAAAACCTTGAAAACCAATGTTGTTGATTTAGTTGTAAAGTTTTCCTAAGTTAGTTTACGTGGAGATTATTGCGTAAAGTTTCTGTGACCTTTATAATGAAAGTGTCGCATTTAAAAGAAACTTTTGAGCTTGGTGGAATTACACTTGTATTCCACATTTTTAAATTAAAACTAGAGCTCTAAAATTCCGTAAAGTTTGGCTAAATTTATTCAGACAACGGTGAAGTTATGTCGCTTTCCATTTATAGTATTTAACTATGTGGATAGATCAGATCCCTTTTGAATTTTTTATGCATGTATCATGCATTTTTTAAATTTCGTAGTTACATACGGTAAACCACCTTCATTTCTCTCAACATAGACTGATTATCGAAGTGCTTATAAGTTGAGATTTTTAAGAATTGTGGTGCAGACCTGTACATGTACAACAACCAAAATACTTTTTCCTGGAAAATTTATTGAGTTTCGCTGACAGGGAATTCCAATTTTATAAAATCAATAGTACGCCCTTCTGTTGCCTTAAACAGCCTATAAATGCAATGACAGCTTTTGTAAGATCAGTTGAGAAGTCACTCATTCAGAAAGAAGTGTCCATTCAGTTGTTAGTTCAGAAGTTCTGCAGTATTTTTAAAATGCAAAGCAACATAAAAATCTAAGCAAGGGTGTGCCAAGCAGAATCGTTATTTATTCCGAAATTCAACTAAATATGGCTTCAAATTATTCTTTAGATTTTGAGAACTATCAATTACTTTATTAGTCAGCCTTTTGAGAAGTCTTAAGTTTGAGAAGGGTCCTTTTGCCGTATCGATAAAGATACTGATGAAAACTAAAGTTGGGGTCTAATATCAATATATTTAAAGCTAGGTAGGCAGATTATGAATTGATAGGAGAGGATGATTAGGTAGGCTGAGGCAGATAATGTTAGGAGTAAAAGGCAATCATCAGGACATCGTTAGGTTTTTTATAAGTTTAAAACCGATACACTGTGACATTAGAAATAACGCTTGTATTGATTTTAAAATCTATTTTTAAGTGTAAGCAATCTGATTTAAGAGTTGTCAGTTGGTTAGCAGGCTATGTGTAAATATTATAATTTAGGTTTAGTTGATATTAGATAGGTTATTAGAGAGGTTTATCATATATTTTGTGCAAAAATGTCTAATGTTTTCTATTTAATTTAATTGGTTGTATCAATAAGGTGATGCGTGTGGAAGCATTGGAGGATTCGCTTCAGACCGTATTTGTATCTAACATTTGGTTTTGTTTTTGTGCAATACTTGTTTCAATTTAATGTCTATTTGAACTTTTATTGTGATTTTAGAGTCGCGTGAAGGAAATGTACGATTCTCCAGACGTGGTTTTAATTTGCTTTCTTGAGAAGCTATGTATTGTAAATTGTCATGAAATTGTAAAATGCGTCTGTTTAATCAAATAATATTGAAATGATTTATACATTTTTGTCACCTTGTTACATTTTTATTAAATATATTTCATGATGTTCATTAATCTGCACCATACGCATTCTTGCCATTTGTACGTACAATGATGTCGATGACTGTGAAATTCCTTATGCATTAATTTACCTACAACGTTAACAGGATGTTGATGTTACTTAGGAATGTTGGACAGTGCATTTATTTATGAAATCACTTCCATTCATGTGATTGGCATTATAATAACAAACCTTGAACCATTTGTGTATACTTTTTAAATATCCTAACGTCAAACGTGAGGTGGACCTAAGTATATTTAGTTTAGGTGGACAGACAGTGGTCTTAGTTAATGCTTATTTTAGTTACCCTAAAATCTCTATCAACTATCCAGCCAGGAATGATCATTTAAATTCGTCTAGGGTTTGTTACTTTATAAGCTATAGCTATGCAAATATAAATCAGTTTGGAAATTAAATTGGAAAGCTAAAAACTGGTTGGCAGATACGGGTATCATGTGTTTAAGATTGCCACACATTAGCACTAGTTAATTGAAGAGAACCTGATTGAAAGGCCAGTGAAAATTCGCCTTCATTATCAATGCCAACGAGCCGCGGAAAAATTCATGTAACAGCTACATGCAGACCTTTTACGCATATAGAAACAGCCTAAAATTAAGTCTTTCCGTTTTGCTCCATTCCTATACCTTTCGGGTCCTGTAGAAAATAACTCCATCTTCAGATCAAGTCATTCAGATTTTCCTGTTTCATTATATACTGAATCTTTAATTAAAATTTTACGGCAACTAACTGTATTATTAGCACGACGGAGTGACCGTAGTAATTTCACATACCGTGCAAATTACGCATACCTCGATACCTCAAGAATGTTATAGAGTTAAAGTTGTACAACGTTTGAGAAAATAAGCGCTTGCTTTGTCAATTATAATAGCGATTTCAGCAAATGCCAATCATTGAAGTTCTGTAAGAGTCTTATAAATTTAGAATCAGAAGGAATTGTATGTGATTCATCAATGAATCTTTGTCGTTTCGCATATAAAATACTAACGTCTATCAATTGAGAATCATCTTTCATAGTCTTCGTCTCTTCGTCCCTTTGTGAATACGTACTTCTTACATTTTGAGTTTGTTTTACCGATTTTACTAATACTGAAGCAAAATACAAATTCTCTCGAAGTTTTCGAAATGTTTCGGCAATGCTTAATCTTACTGGTGGCAGCATCATCTTTGTTAATTTTGTCCTGTACATCCTGCGAGGTAATGTTCAATGCAACTATACTGCAAATGTTTTAATTTAATGTGCGAGAAAAATTTAAGTGATTGTGATTTCCAACAAGCAGCCTTTAAACAAAATTGAATCTGAGAATAGATGTCGAAACCTGAACACTTGCTTTATACTGAATTTTTAACATTTAGTCCATATTTATCCTGCTTTTAAAAATAAATCGCACCTTTCCCCATTCGTAAGTTGGTTTAAGTAAAAGTTAGAAAATGTTCTCATTGGATTCTCTAAAGTAATATTTATTCCCTTTTAACATACGAGCTGTGATGTAGAAAAGATTGAATCAAAACTTTAAAACATTTTGTATTTTACTTTGTCATTAGATGTACTGGGTTGAGTGATTTTATCAAAATTAAATCTTGACATACTTAACAAATGTGATTATTGATGAAATAAAGCGTATTTGTATTGAACGTTATGTATACACCCAATCAAGTACGTTAATAAGTTTCATTCACTTTAATTAGGCTATCGAGCTAAGTCGCGGAAGTGATGACCAGCAGCTAGATGCCCTAAAAGTTTTTCGTGCAGTGCGAGCCGCTCCTCCAAGAGAAACATGGAAAAAATTGGAAGTCGGGAACTTACCCGGACTGGGAGTAAGGTATGCAACCAACTTAAACGTTATAATATTTTGTAATGTTAGACATTTTTTATCGTCAAGGTATCATCATTATAAATTACCAGAGATCTTCGAAACATTGAAATATGCATGCTTTTTTAAACAATGTTTGTGCATGTTGGGTTTCCGCCTATGGATTTAACTTGTGCGGTTGAGTTTAGCTACAGTTATAAAAATATCTTATTTGTTGTTTGTTTGTAGGGCTGAAAAAAACTCGGAGTTAAACGGCTCGGAGCTTGAAGTTGCTAACTTTTGGCGGAAAATGGTATGACTTTCTAAATTGAGTACATCTTCCAATGTACGGATGAATTCTTTATTGCATTTAACCTGAAACCTCAATTTTTTATGTCGAACTCCTGATTCATGTTTAAGTACATAAAATTAAGCAACCGGAATGTAACTTCTGCACGCATATGTAAGTTGGTCGGAATGAACGATCCCACCGGTGATATATTAATGCTGTTTAAAGTACCTAACTTGCCTTAGCGTTCTCACGTCTATTAAATATTCACATAGAAAATCATTCGCAGCTACCTATGTAGGCGTGTCGTTGATGAATGAAAATGAAAGTTCTGTGTCCAACTTCACAGGCATGCAAATCATTCATACAACGATATAACGCCCTAAGTGAAGGTAGCATTAATAAGCCAGATATGTAGCTTAACCTCTATCGTAATATTTTTTAGCACATGATACGGAAGACGTTTATTTAATTTTTAAAAGCTTGATAAATTACTGAAGTATTGTTTAAAGAAACTTTCTTTTTTTAGGGAAATGGAAATGAAAAGGGTGGAAATGAAATGAAAAAAGCGGAAGAGGTTGGAGAAGCCACCAATGAAAACAAGGCTGAGGAAGTCCATGAAATGGCTGAAACTTCCAGTTCTAACGTAGACACCAGTGACAAGGACACTGCCAGCGTTCAAACCATCAGTTCACAAAGTGAAGCCATCGCCGCTGATAGTCAGGAAGACAACGTTGAAAGCATTTTATCAGAGGGCGCAGCTGAAGAAATGCATGCACTGAATGAAGTTGACTCTGATAACAATGTTTCCCAGGTTGTTTTTATCGAACCAGAAATTGAGACTATCAATAATGATGATAGTAGTGTGTCAACGTCAACATCTACGTCGTCCGACCGGACGGATATTAATGCTCGTTTATCATCCTTAGCCGATCCTAAAGCTTATCAGACAACTTTAGAGGAACCTTCACAAGGAACTTTTATGGAAAAGTTACAGAACGAATATCGTCAACAATTTGGCTCTGCCACTGCTTTAAATGCCATCACAGGAATTACGGGAGCACCTTACACTAATCATGCAAGTATTTATCGTCCAAATCCAGTGGTTACTGCTCCAACGTATTACCAGAATCAGCCAATCTACCCACAGTACCTGTACAACAAGCCTCTTTATGTCGTGCCTGCCCAATCGATGCAGAACGTTGGTCAATATTACCAAAGCCCAATATCTTACTCTGCAGGAATCATTGGTGACAATTCAAAAACTACATTTACTCCAAATTATCTTCCGGATAGTATTATTTCTAACTTAGAGACGATTCAGAAATTCAACTATGGTCAACTTCCACAACTAAGATCCAATCAACAACAGATCAGGTATTCGAACACCTCGCCGCAATACGCTTCCTTCCCTTATTCCCCAACGAACAATGTTCAGTTGGTTCCAGTGACAGCATTGTCAAAACCCCAATCCTCGTCCACATATCCAATTGTTTCAGGCGTTTACACTGGATGAATGAGCAATTATTTGGGTTTTAGTAAGTTATCTATATTATGTCCTATTTCAGCTTACTTTTTAATCCGTCATGAAAACATTTCAGAGGAAGTAGTAAATGAGTTTACATTTTGAAAAAATTACATATATATCTATCTACAACTATAAATAAACTATACAAGCAATTAAACAATGCAGCATCTGAAATTAATGCCATTTTTATACCTGCAAAACTTTGTATCATCCACATGCAAAGAATATATTGTGCCATGCATTACGTTTGATAATTAAAACATTAAATTAAATCAATTTATCCAATTTAATTAATCTCAACTCAGCAATCAATACAAAATTTGCATTAACGAATTAGTCTTAAAACTACTTGTATCAATCACGCAAGCAAAACTAGATTCAGTAGCCACAACAGCATAAAGTTTTTCTCCGTCCGATATTTCATTCTAATTATCATGTTAACTTTAACATTTCCATTTCTATGAAAGCAAACCTGCTTTAGGGATTCAACATTTTCATCAAGACCCAAACCCGCACTTGAATATAATGTACTTCACTTTCACAATGGGTAGAAACTTACTTGAGTAAATGAAAATGAAACCAAGATGTTGTTGAGGTCCCGACGTATTATATAAATGCACGATCTTGACGTCATATATCCACAATCTAGTTCCATACTCCAAATGGCTACTTCTCTTCTCACCCATTTCTACTTTTTTTTCTTTCTTAAAAGGTGCATTGTTTTACATCTTTCTCACTCCCATGATCACTTCACTGCTCAACAATGCAGCATCGGTATACTTTACATGGGACACTGCCTATATGTTGGCCTTGTATTTAAACGGTTACAGATTTACAATATATAAAATGTATTCCCAGTTTGAGTTTCCAAAACAATAGTAAAAGTGAATCTCTTCAAGACGAAACTCGTAAAGCTATCTTGAAATAAATTGAAGGTGGATTTTCAAAAATTCTAATGATAGAGAAAGCAAGGTTTATGTAGTATACTGTACTTTCTGAGAAAATGCCGAAACACAACGGAGCAAAAAACCGAACGAAGAGAACACGCACAATATTGTTAGGTTGGTGTGGACAGGTTGGATAGAATTTTTCACATGCCATTACGTGAATCTTCGAATATTCATGTATTCTACTGCCACATATGTATCTCAGCCAACGCCGTGTTTCCTTTCGCTGGGAATGACTTGACACTTGGAAGCATCTCTTACTCCTTTGAAAGGAAGTTTTTTTCCTCACGTTTGTGATAATGCGGATCGTGAATAAAGTAGAATCAGCTAGCATCAGTATCAGCATCATCGTGGAATCATGAGGTGGCCGAAAAAGTAATGGCTTGAAGTAATGATGAAGCAATGTCGACTTGTTGAAGTGAGGGGAGAAAGAGAATTTTTGCTATCTCATCGTTTCTATGAAAGCAACAATAGCGCATTATAGTGCTCGCTTAGTTCAGCGAATGAAACGGAGAAGTAGTGCTGATGATATACACACTCATTGTAACTGGTAGTATAACGCTGCTAACTGCATGATCTGGAATTTACTTCCCCACTCCTCAAAAAATTTGAGGTAATATTTTGCCATTACGATGGCTTTTACCAACATTTCTTCTGGCTTTCACACTTGAAGTGAGCATTGTGTGAATTCAAAATAGTTCTAAATGTCATTCATGCATCTTTGAATAATAGATTTGGGTACACATTTCTGATTTCTTGTCGTGAGGATCTATTTAGCAATTTATGCGTCAGCTTCTTTATTCATGAAAAACAATGATTCCACTCCATAGTTGCCGAGTCAAGTTGAATTACGACGGATGGTACGACTACGCAATTGTAAAGAGGAAGACTGGCTCCACGCTCTGTTTTCACGGCGCTTCGTTTATTACTTGGTACCTCTGGTAATGACGAGTAAGGGGAGGGCTCTTTTGAATTTATATTCAATTTAAAACCAACTCTGGTGGATCGTAAAACATTGAGGTGTAAAAATCTCTCGACGCTCGTAAATCTCAGACTTGATCACACTCGCAAAAATCCAAGTAGCCCCAAATATAACTACAAGGCCCACTAGGCGATCACTCACTGCCATGGTTCGTCAATTAAAAATATAATTAGTGGCATTTGTCTAGGAGCAAATTATGCGCAATAATTTTACGAGACGCCGTTTCCCGACTGAGATTCTCAGTCCATCGAAAACCCCATGAAAAAAAGTTTATAATCTGCATGAATCTGCTCTCCTTGCTGACTCTGTTTCTGGCTATGAGTGACCACCCTCAGGGTTATACGTTTCAGCGGCGCATAGTCTCATTTGTTCGTGATACGAGTATGCACGGTTTATGTGTTTTATTAGCGATGGATGCGCAGGGATACATGAGTACGCATCTTGAAGTTGCCTAATGCTCGGACTCTTCAGTAAAAAATGAGAAAAAAATGACTGTGAAACGAGTAGTAGTTGTTACTTGAAACGAGAGGATTCAGAAGTTGAAACGTCCGTTTTTTACCAGACTCCCTCCGACGTATTACATAGGCTGATTTAGGTGGACAGCACATTGTACAAGTTATTCAATGCCTATTTCCTTAAATAATTCTGTTAATGCTCAAAAGAACAGTGTTAATGTCCGTGGCTGATGTAGTATGCACTATATATGGCATGCCAATAATACAAGTGTTTTTTTAGAAAAAGCTTCAGAGCGTATTTATCTGCTTTTTCCTTTCCTGTATTTAGTCATGTATAAATAAAATAGTAGTGTGTGTCGTAATGGGGTCCTTTTTACATCTTCATTTTCATTATGAGATATTAATGGCGCAAGTTTTCCTCTACCTCTTAGATGAATGCGTTCAGTGACATAATGTAGACAAATGAGGGGCATGTATAGTAATGAAAGGATGATTTCGTAGGAGGTGAAAACATAGGTATGGTATGTGTCTATTTTGTTCCATTTTTCCCGAGAAGACAGAAGAAGAGCTCTCAAACTGACTGAATGCAGCGCTGTGACACGAATCATAAATGCTTACAACGTTACAATGCAAAACTGCATCACGGCGGACTTGAGAGCATCACAATATAAATATGCTGAGAATGGTCTTCACCGTCGTAAGAAGAGGAAGGAGGACAATGCCTTAAAATGGTACCATTTGCTCTCTTGTATTTTCTGCAATCATATTTTTCCATTTGCATAAAATTATGCATTAAACTGTAATCTAATGCTCTAATTATGGCTTCGTTGTAAAATAATTTGGAATTATAGGTATAATAGCAATGTGTAATTATAATTTGAAAATACGAAACCACCACCACCAGTTCACTACAAAGAAGGGAAGGCAGTTGTAGGTCGGTCTCTCATTGTCAGTCAGGTAGAACACCGATAACATAATACAATCAATGTTTTGGAGTCAGGTTACATTGTTTGGCATTCTTTCTCGTTTGTACACCGCTCACCTGGCTCAATCCTGATCTACAATTAACAAATTCGTCATTCCATCACAAATTTACTTGAATTGATAGGCAACAAGTTGAAAATTAAAAAGGAATCCTGAAATCAATGAAATGTGAAATGAAGGCAAAAAGATGAAAAACCCCTACATCAGTGTTATGCACACAATCTAAAACACTTGAGGAGATAAGCGTATTCTACATACATAATGTGGACATGGTTCTAGTTTGTTACTTTTTTCCTGCGGCTTTGTTCCCCACTTTATCTTATATATTTCTGCTGAGTTCCCACTCAGAGTTAGTTATAAGAGCAACATGAAGATGCGAAGAAAAAAACGAGCTATGACGGCCCCTACTACTACTCCTTCGACCACGATATATGCGACGGTAATGAACAGCGAAGAAATTCCCAGCATCTCATATATGCACAACAACAAAGGCTAACCAGACACTACAAAAAACAAGTCTCAATGTTCCTTCAAACGCCAACCATGCATATATACTTACATTTAGCAACTTGCATTCCATGCATGTATTTGAGCAGTCTTGAGCTTCGTCATAGTCATAAGCACGATTCTATTCGAAAAAGTAGACGACTTCAGTCCAGAATCAAGTGCCAGATATATCCTCCTCCCAAAGATGATCTGGAATTTCCCTTTAAAAAAATACACAGCATTTTAACATTAACATGGCACTAATTTTTAGAGAACCATTGCTTAAAAAGGTTGTGTGTCATACAAATAATTTAAATTCAAATCTACAACGATGAAACAGATTAGCAGATAAGGGATTTGAATCTAAATTTATTATGAAAAAATTACGCAATATACTATGAAATGAGGATATAGCGTCACTCAATCATAACGTATTACCTATCAACTATCGCTCTGCACAGTGCTTTAGTAAATTAAACTCATCAATATTTGACACCTGATTAATTCTTAAATTTAAGCTTTTCCTCCTTTCAGAGGACTTCCGTAGTAGGAGTTTGTAGGAATATGTAGTAGCGTTTACAATAAAAACGATCCGTAGCATTTGATTCCGATTCCGATCGACGCCAGGTGTGGGGTAATGCTGTGATATTAAAGCACCTGGTTCTAGACTGAACCATGGCGACAAAAGGAGTAAGTATAAGGTGTAGAAGCAACAGGTTGTATTATTTAAATGTAGAAATGTACATACATATGTATACTCGTTGTAGGTTGTAGTTAGCTAAGCAGCACAGGTTGATGTTGTTGATGATAGGAGCCTCCAAAGCAAATGAATCACGAAGTTGGACTCGAAGCACATGAGTAGTATTTTCTTCATGAAGCGTACGCGCAAAGAAGTGAAGTATGTAAGAGACAAAAAACGGCTTCTTAATAATATCTTGTTCCTTCATACATTCAACTTCAGTCATTTACTTACATTCACAAGACAAGGTAATAGTTTTGCTCTATCTAGTTTGTTATTGTTTGCAGGCAGGGACCTCACTCAGCAGCGTTCATTACAGGTTGCTAGACGTAGGTGCACAATGCACATGATGTGGTTGTTGCATCTCGCATCGGCAACATTATCATCTCTTATCATACCACGAAAAACCTTTTTATTTCAACAGTATGCACGTACTCCTACTCCTACTCACAGATGAATTTCATTCCGTGTGTCACACACACACTGGAAAAAAGTGTTCCAAATGAAGTCTTGACATGAAAATCATCCTGCAAAACCTGGGGGGATTTCTCGTGAGAAATTTATGAAAAAAATATAAAAATAATTTGAATTAGTGCATTTTGTGTTTGTCTGTCTGGAACATATCATTACGTAATTTGCTAACATTGCTTTGCTGGAGTTGCTAACAGTTTTGTTCATCCTCTGCAGTTTTCCGTGAGAAGTGAAGCAACAGTGCTAAATATCCGGAAAGAGTTCAATCGTATCTAAGTTCTTGCAGTGAAATGCAGTTGCGTCAACATGTGTGTGTTTTCCCGTGGTGTGTGTAGTGTCATGCAGAATGCGAGTGACAATGAATGAAGCCTATTGAAATATTGGAAAATAAGCTTACACCAAAATCTGACTCTGAACTGAATACCTCTCACTTGTAAGGTATCCTGCTTAAATGACAAAGTATAGACTGCATTGCACCATGCATATATATTTTTCCTCGGAATTTAAGCAGAAAACTGAAGGACGCCAATGTTGTCACAATATCCTCGCGGAGTGAGACACTATTACAGCTTCTCCATTTTCATCAACTTCTCCCTTTCTGTTCCGCTTAAACCCATTCGAGTGAGCATTCCATGACATCACTTTGCTAATTTGATTAGCCATCAATGCTCCTTCACAACTTTGATCCAATGTGATTGCTGAAGTGATACGAAAAGGACATTTTAGATTGTGCTCTTGTCAACAATCACTCAAATGTGGTTGAACTAGGACAAAAATATTGCCATTGTGAAATGCTAAATCATCAGAGAGTAAACAATATATCGTTATTATAACGTGCGTGCAATTGTATTGTTTTTTTTTGTGATTGTAAAGTTTTGCTTTGAAAACATGGATTTGATTGATTGTGTGTTTGGCGACGAAGGTAAAAGTGAAGGGCAAGCACTACCGTGTAATTAAACCCTTGAGCCAAGTAATTTTTAATAACTCGTTTAATTTGTGGTAGGCTGGAAAAGAGGTGATTGTTTTCCTATACTTTCATTTCAAAGTGATTATAACTCAAACAGTTTATTAAATTGGCTTAATGAAAATGCAGCATATTTATCACTTAGTTTCCCATTTTGCTTCGTCTTCTGATATGTATATAATGACAGAAAAACTGAATACCTCTGCTATTATAGTACACTCACCCAGCAGCACATGAGGAGATGTTCGTCAAAGACATTCACAGTGTATCAGAGTGCCTGCATAGCAATAGGAATATGATACGAAGAACTTTTTGGATGTCATGTAGTGCTACGTGAGGAACGCAAACGCCAAGAGCAAAGTATAAAAAACATTGTGCACAAGCAGGCATTTGCGGACTTAAAAAGCTACTAAAAAGCTTAGTAACCATTATTGCCGATGCTGTAATTGGGCATTACTTTTTTGGTTTGGTGGTTTCATGTCACCGTGATGTTGGCGTCTGTAGTGCAATCACCGTGTCATTTCATGTGACATTATGATATTGTGTCTTTTCTCTGAGTTTTCCTTGTCTCTGCCTCCTCCGCTGAGAGTGCTTTGTATGACCATTGGTGACACTGCCAAGAGGAGAGATATGAATCATGTATCGTAAAGATTTTTGACTTTACAAACGTTCTAACATAATTTAAATGCTGGTAAACATTTGTAATTACGTCAACACGCTTTTTATTTCCATGTATCTTCTCCCATGTTCGTATAATGAGTCAACTAGCTCATCTTGAGAATATTTACAGTGGAACAGAAGTGCTCATTGAGAATGCATTGTATTCAAACAATGTTCGAGGTGAATTCTCTCTGTATGATTACATATGTTCATTTAAGTAAGTGGTTCTTCTCCATAAACGCATGAGTGGTATGAAATATTACATCTATTCAAGTGTACCAAGAGTGGATATGACAATGACAATATTAATGCATCAACAGAAGAGAGGCAGGTGCTCCCTCTGAAAAAAACATGATCTATTTGCATGCAATACAAATGGGTCATTCGGATTTCCAGTTTTTTTTAACATCTGTCTACCTGTTTGAAAAATAGTTGATGCATGCGAATAGTAAACTCTTTGTTGTGCCCGTGTCACTTGTGATTGTTATTATGATAATTATTTAAATCCCAATTGACTGCACAATGCCTGGAATGCTGATGATCTATCGGGAGCAACAAAGTAAGTGCAAATCTACTTTTTAAAAAAAAAACATTATTATGTATGAATGAGTAATAACCATTATAGCTCATAACATGATTAATCTCAGGGATAAACATGAATAATGGAAAATAAAGTGACACCAGATGAAGTCTAATAAGAAAAATGGTTTTGCACATCACATTTTCAGCATAAGGTATAATACAAGGTTCATTACTGTTTACATGGTTTGATTTGTTGCTGACTTTATACCCAAGTGGATTTTCCCCCTATTCCCTCTCTGTTCACTTTTAATTTTATAAAAAAACTCCAAGTAAATTGCGGCAATAGTGGAGTGCAAGGATTGCATAGTGCATTCATCTTATCACAGTTTCGCATATATAACGTTCTTGAAATCATTATGGTAAATTTTTAGGTATTGCTTAGCTCATGTATGTGTGACAAGAAACTAGTGCGTGAGTAGCGTGAGCAACATGGTATCACATATGCAGCAGTAACAGGATTAGCATAATATGGTTTCCTAACTATATGAAATGGGACAACAAGGTGTTTATGACATGACAAGGCTTGATGAGCTATTGCTACTCTACTTTAAATCCTACCTGTGCAGGGTCAAAAAAATAATCTCGTAGTAAATCCCAAAAATGTCAGAATAAGCAAACGAACGCCTATGAAGACTGTTTTGTTTGAACTCCCATGAGTAATTTGCATTCGAAGGAAAATATACACCCGATGCAGTTAAGGGGACTATAAAAAGAATATAATTTCGGGTGCGCTGCATTAAGAAAATAGTTAAAACTCATCATGATGACTCCCTCCTATAGGAAACCATTGGATCGGAACAACATGTTGAAGGTTGAAGGCGGATTGCGAAATGGGTAGTAAAATTTTGTAAGGACTCAAATGGCATCTAAAAGAGAAAAAACAAAACCATTAAAATCAACCATTACATTAGTATAACGCATGGAAAAGGAGATTTTTATAGTTGTCATTACACCATGTTTAGTAGCCACAGCGCAGGATTATAATATTCAGATAAATACGCTATTTAACTTCATCATATCATCATCATAAAGTATCGTATATCCATGTATATATTTTTCAAGGTATATATCATGTTTTTTGACAAAAGTACCACATACAGTGCAAAGTTTCGTATTTCGTTTAGCCAAGCCTTAAATGCACCCTTTGTCTTTGAAGAGAAACCATCTGGATTTGAGAATTTTGAGTTCTCTCATTGCGTTGTGTGTTGCATGCAGATAAGTACCTAAATTGATTCACGTAAAATATTGGTCTGTTACTAGAATTGTGGTGTTTGCTAACAACTCATGTAATTATTGTGGATCGGATTGCATGCATATATTATAAATGCAAATGTTTCCAAAATCAATATGGATTTGAAAGATGCAAGTTTGAAAGGCACCTTTTGTAGCACCCACTTCGGTCGGATTTGCGCAAATTGAAAACAAAACGAGACTTTTGCTCCGTTCATGGCTGTATCGTCATATCATGTGCATCAAGTAAAACCATATTAGCCGCAGTCATGTTTTCTAGACCACACTCGTAAATTGCACCTTTGATTTTTCCACGTTAAGCAGATTCATCATTTTCTAAACAACAATTTCATTTCAAATTGGATGTCATTCAGAGTCAACTAGTTAAGCCCAATATTTGTTAACGGTCTGTTTGTGTGGTATAGACAAAAGACGGTTTACCTTTTTACTATTCTACTTCAGGTTAGTCGACCGACGAGAGGCGCAATTAAGAACCGTCTTTGAATATATACCTGGCCACCAGAACATATCAATAATTGAAATCGTACAAAACATACATGCTTGCCTAAATGACTCTTGAGTAAAGAACGTTTTAAAAGTTTTTCTTTATTTCATGGTAGCCGAAAAAGAATCTTCATCAGCAAAATGTTACACGTATGCATGAAAATTCTCCAACCGGAAGTTCACTTAAAATGGTTTTGATAAAAAATAAGTTTTTGATAAAATTGAAACCAGCATTCCGTTTTCTTACTGTTTTTACGCTCCCCCCTTTTGCGATTAGATAGATGAGCTGGTTACGTAGCAGGGCTACCTACCTTGCACAATATCAAGATATAGCTATCTACGCAACGCTACAGTCAGAATCAATTTAACGTTGATTTTCAACAAGACGGTTTCAAAATCACAGCATGCATCATATATAATTTTCTTTTCAAGTACACTCCTAATCAAAGATTAACCACAACAATAATAACTCATTTTTCCATCCATCGGTTATAATACACTGGTCGAGTGCCTTACTCTGAATACGGTGCTGATATTATCACCATAAATTGTTTCCGATGATGATGAGGGAGGTATCCCGGTTTTTTTCGACCTTTGCAGTCACCTCTTGATTTTATATTTAGGACGAGCATTACATTTTATACACCATATCAGCTCTATTCATACACGCAGTCATCTCCATCCTTCATTCACTCACACGCCATTACATCCAAACCTGCATTTAATCTCCTCAATTACAGTTTCTTTTCTCAGCAAATATTGGCAAAAGTGATTTCCGAAAAGAGAATCGTGCATTTGACATTGGTCCCTCGTCACCTTAACATGCATCCACCCCCGGTGTGAAGCTTGTGTTCTGATTTTCAATAATTCAATTCAAATGAAGTGATTCATTCCCTTGTTTGTGCATATGTCTTACTTTGGTTGTTTTACGAAGCTCTTTAATAGAGACGGGTATTTAAGCGTAACGTCCTCCCTGTATGGCACTTGAGTGAGGGACGATACCAAAATTTGTTTTATTCAGGCGTGCACACATTCCCATTGTAAAAAAAGTAAGCACAATTTAAACGGAGGTAACCTTATGTATTTTGTATAGATGGATACAAGACAAGATAGAGAGACAAGAGAGGTTTTTTATTACACCTCGTCTCCTCATCATGTAGAGTAGAGCGCTCATCTACATTTTACAAAAACTGCGTTGCGTCTCTTGGTTTACCTAATGCCAACTATTTCGTCTTCCATATTGTACCACTTGATATGTGCACATCATCGCCTGCAAAGAGATATCTAATGACACAATCGTATGAGGGAGGATGCAACCACACAATAAATGTTCTTGTTCTTATCACCTCTCTTGAGTTGTAGTAAAAATAGAATGCTCTTTGTTGAAAGAAGTTATACGCTTGTCTTAGGATAAACTCGAGATTTTGTTGTAATTAAAATCCATTCAATTCTCTTTCCTTCCATTTAAAACAAGCATCCACACTGGCAAACAGAGAGAGAGAGAGAGAGAGAGAGAGAGATGGATGTGCATTATTATGAGAAAGAGGTACTGTCGTATTGTTGCATCGAGAAAAACGACGCTAAAGTAATGGGTTTGACTGTCAACCAGTTTCTGAGCGACGAGAACATCGTATTTTTTTACATGACTTTGTGAGAAAACTGAACATTTTTGTTGAATGCCTTGAATTAAATAAAGAAGTAAGTAAAGTATTCTTGTTGTAATGTGCTACTCGCGTATGTGCTCCAAGCTCTCTTGTCTCCTCATTCCCATAAGAAATACATATCCTGTCTCACTGTGAACTGAACTTAAATAAACCGTTGATTGTTGACTCCCGGTCAATATCAGATTATACTTGAGCTCCCCTCTTCTCCTTTAACTAATAAGAGGGAAAAGAACAAGAGCACCTTTAACATCAAATGTCATAAAGTAAATTAGAAAAGCTTTCATAATATTACGTATGCTTGACTGTGTAAAAATGATACCAATTTTAATAAACGCAACAACCCCAACAAGAGTACATTTGTGGAGATACATACATCATGACGTACGTACATGATGTATGTGTATTTGTTCATGGCACATTCCATTTTCCTCCACTAACTACCACTACATACCTGACCTGAAGTCAACCACTGAGTGAGTAATTCATTCTTTGTGGATCTAGGTTTTCATATTCCCATGAAAAAAAAACTCTTTCGGGTTCGGTCGACCTTTTACTAGCTTCACTATATTCACTACTACTATTATTCCCTTTGATTCCTAGTCAGTGGTTTTTTTCAGCTTTCTGCTTATTTTGCCATCACCCACACACTCTTGTTTTAGAGCTGACTTTTGTCAAATGAATAGGGATGCTTTACACATGTCGTATTGTATTTACGTGTTGGTGGCTTATCACAACCTCGCCATTTACTTGCACCAAAGTGCCATCAATAATAAGTGCTCATTGTTTACTAGTTTACCTACATACTTGTTCGTGTTCAATTGTGAGGAGCAAGTGTGGTGTGCGAAAACACCGCTGCTTCAAGAATACTATTTAGAGGAAAAACTAAATTTCCATTTGACGGAAATGCCTGCAGCTAGAGAAAAACAATAAAAGTATATGATTACCAGCGTTCAAGGAAGTTTACATGTGAATGTCGTCTTTTATACAGTAGCACCTACATTGTCAGTGCATCTGTGTGTAAGTCATTTTGCAGAATTGTTGTCAAGTGCCCTTTTCACATATATATCGCATGAAAACAACCCTTTTCATCCTCACGCATGAGTAAATGTTAAGTGCAACAGTGTTTTTTTACTAGGTTGTTTGGTTGAGAAGACAGGAAAAGAAACCGTAGTTTTTTTCTGATTGTCTATCGGCACGATGATCTCTACCTTTGTAGCCTTGAATCAGTCAGGCACCAATACCAATCAAATCCGGCCAAATGAAATGCTTGTTCATTCAAAGACAGGGCATAATTATTCCACTGGATTTTGGAACGAGACCAATAAAAATGTAAATATTGATAGTGAGCCAGCCAACACCACGAAAATAAATAGCATCATCGTTGTCGACGTCTCCTCGGCAAAGTGAGCGGAGTAAAACAGAAGAGAACCAGTTGATTTCTACTTTTCTGGTTTTTTCTTCTTCTTCTGACTTGCTCTCACAGGTGGATGTAGGCATGCATATTTCTTAAACTTTGTGGTGAATGCATTCCCGTCTTAGAGCTCTCAAGGAACTAGGAACACACACTCCATGTAATAAAATGTATTCACCTCACCTGATACCTGAGAAACAGAGTTATTGTTGCGTGGAGCCAAAGCTGAGTCAATACAAGGTGGAGTCCAAATGGGCTGTGCCTTCATTCCAGCGGGTTCTGAATTATTTCTTGTATATGTCTACTTTCCTTTCAAATCTCTTCCGTCCCATATATATGTTACAAGTACAAAGAGATGAAAGAGATGAGAACCATGTAGAGAGAGTGTTTCTGTTGAAGGTGGTTCCAAAATCTGTCTTTTGATTCAATTCTTGTTAGAGTTAATGAATAGAAGTGCCTTTTTGTTTCCTTTTGTATCGCAGGAATTTCACCCGAAGGGTGAAGCCTGAGATGACCCTAGGGATATATATATTGCATAGCAGTAATTATACGCAACGTAAAGATATATTTTTACAATGTAGATAGAAACAAGTTCATTTATATATTTCAGAAGAGACAAGGAGAAAAAAGAAAGAAACTCTCACACGCAGCCCTTTTGTCTGTCCATCTCTCACAAATTGCTTAGAGGTTAGCATAAATTGTAGTAAAGCACGGGATATGATACGCTACGCACCCTTGAGTCCTTCTTGATTACGAATTTCCGCATTAAAAACATAGTTATTGAAATACCTCATCCCACAGCTCCATTATATCAGGTCATTAATAACCTTTTAGAAATTCCAAAATACGTATATTTCAAAGTATGCTGCTGGGATGCCGAGTCAGCGTAAAAAACAGTTTTTGAACATGCCGAACTTTTTTTATCTGGATCCTGTGGTGTATCACGTAGTATTCCCATTGTTATTTTAGGAACCATGTTAATTTCTCTAATTTCTTGTGGGTATATGTGCCCAACCAAGCTCATTTATAGGATTTTCAATGCCCTCTCTTTCAACTGAGTGCATACTCGACACCACATCATCATTGAATATGAAAATGAATGAGATGGTTTCGTCTCCCCGTCAAGAAATACTTTAGAACAGAGTGTGGTGGTACTTTTCTGGTTTTGTCTGAGGGTGAAGGGCTCACCACTCCACTACACTTGCGTGGAACCAGCCACTTGCTCCAATGCAATGAGAGATGCCACACACGCTCATGAAGGGAATGAGACGTGAGATTTCATTATTTAAACAACGTCTTCTTTCCCATATCGTAGCTCGGTCCAGTTCAGAAAAGGAAAAATGCATGGTTTCCTATGCGCAAGGATAATATTATTATGCTGTACTTATACAAGCCCAAATGAAGTTTTAAAATACCTAGCAGTAATTGTATGCTGTAGAATAATAATGATTATAATTGTGGACTGGAGGCATTCTCTGGGGTTCTAATTATGAGGAAAATTTGAGAGCACCACAGCCGTCATGTAATAAGTGATGATTGCGTTCCCTACCCAGACCTGAACCAACCTAAATTAAACTGCTGCATTTACTGCCGTGATCACTTTAATCAGTTCCGTTTATGTTTGTACACACTCTCACATGGAGAAGGATTCCATTGTGATAAAAGGCTGATGTATGATACCTTTGAAACAATGGTCCTTAGCTTCGCACGGCTCTGTATAAAAAGTATTTTATTATTTGACTTTGTAACCAGCAAGAATCCAAATATTCCAAATTTAAATGCATTATTTATGAAGGCAGGACGTCCGTCTGTGTCTGGAAAGAAGGGGCAGGATAAAACAAGATTTGTACTTTTTCAATGTTCCCTTGTCCTTGTACCAACTTTATGGAGTTTTTATTTCCATCTATTTCCGCTCTACCCTTTCAATGAATACTGTTACGTAAATCCATTAATTTTCAACAAGTGGACAAAGAACTTTGCTTCACCAATGATCAGTTAACTTAGTAATAATATTTGAGTTGCCTTTTCATGCGTTGGATGTGACACCGGAGCGTAGTGAATTGCAAGAGCAGGATTCGTGAATAATACAAAAAGAAACTAGCTGTATATTTTTGCACAGTATGCTGCACGACATGTGGCAACTGAGAAAACTAATTTATAGCTAAATGCTAATGCTAACTAACTAGCTCGATAGTAAGTAGTAAGGACAGCAGCTGTATCTTCACGTCAAACAGTCTCACCGACCCCATTCACTGAATTATAAATTGATGATGAAGGAGTTAAAATAATACAGACGACGTACCGGGACGGGAGTTTCCATATTCGGACATGTTTAATGCTGTGCATTCAAACTAAAGAGAACTCCTGCATCTTTCCAATTATTAAGCATAATATAAAACATTTGTGTGTATTTTCTGTAACACCCACCTTAGCCCATGGCATTGTGAGGCAAGTAATCATGAACATTTTATCCAACTCTAGATTCATGCACTTTTGGTATGATATCCCCTTGTTAGTGGAAAAAATGACAATTTTGGCATCTCTTCTTGTGCGTCTTTAGAACATCAATATATTTCTCTGAGAAGTGTGAAGGGCAACAAGGAGCGAGAAAAACCGAACAATTCTCTTCATGTCATCTTACTTTTTAACTTTTATCAGTAATTTTCCACACAGCTTAGGAGTGACAGTAAATGTTCATGAGCCAACATTATGTCCTCATGTGAGTTCATAAAACTGCAAAAGTACACAGTAGTGAGTGGAGTAGGTGTTTATGGATTTTGGGAAATCGTAATATTTAGTAGCTTTCTTCTAGAAAGGCGTCTCAGTTTCACTTCAACTGCATATAAGCATTTTAATCTGCATCAGGGCCAAATCCATAATTTCCTATCTCGTTTGGTATCAGGTTTTACGACCCATAAAATAAAATAATCAGCTTGATACTGTTGATGCATATAGAGCTCAATCAGTGAGAACAAGAGTTCTTGTCAATAACATGAAGTTATTATGTTTGTCAAATACGTCTTAAACAAAAGCAATCTGAAACTCTGGGCTTTTTTTGGTGTCATGTGTATACGATAAAAGCGAGATTTTTCTAGTGAGTAATGCCTTCAAATAAAATGATTATTTTATGAACTCTGTGTAAATGTTTGCGGTATCTTTACTCTAGACAATATGTCGTTGAAATGAATGATAATTAATAACATTATAGGAAATGTGAGAGCCAACTTATCATATAATGTTGCTTTTAATTCTAGGACCGAACGATCACAATGGCCATCCAAACTGACTGGAGGTGACGCTGGACAAAAGAACCATCGGCTGTTAAATACCCATCAATTTGTTAATGTGGTCGTTTTAAATTACCAAAACCAAAAATGTGGTCAATCGTGAGCAGTATGAAATTATTGAGGAAGCCGTCAAAGAGGTGAGAAATATGAAACAGCCTGAAACCATGTGAATCCATACATTATAATAAAATGAGAAAACATCACAATTACCTTAGGTCAACCAAGCTGTCACAGAATATTGCCATAGCAATCATCAATAAAATATGCATGTAATAAGGCATGTAAAAGGAGAATTCTTGTCATCGTGTAATTTATGAATATGTGATTTTAAATGGAATCATACGTGTATAATTAGGGAAAGGAGTACGACAAAATTCACCTGTCTTCGTTTCCAAAAGTTTATTCAAATGAGATGTTTTTTTTTGAGAAGTGAGGTGTAGTATAAAACTGCATCATTTCAGGCTTCGCCTTCAGGTCTGCACGCATGCAAGTGAGCGTCAACCTCGGAGCGTAACTTGAAACGAATAAATATATATTTATATTGAAGAAAAAACCCATAAGCGAGGAGTCGCTGCACTGACGATAAGTGAGTGCATTACCTGAGCTCAGCGTCAAGCGTGCATCTTGACAGTCCTGCGCCTCCAACGCAAACTACTTCGAGTTCCTTTACACCACCATCAACCAAAGCTCTTTTTACTCATGTTAGTGCCTTACCAGAGATGGAGTTAAGGTGTGTATCAAGCTTAACGTAATATACCTCTGCTCTCAACACTCTGATCAAAAATTGAGATCAGTAGTATGTCATGCGTTTACTTGAAAGCGCCTCATTCCATCCTCCGTCTTCGGTAGATTTTTTTCTCCCTGTTCTACATGGTATATTGCTCAAGTCATTATGGCTAAGACAATATGGCTTTTTCACATGCATGAAAACAGGTTTTATTTTTTAGACATGCTCGGAAACAGTTTTCAATTACCCATTAGCAAGTTCAATATACAGTACAAGCCATTTATGAAACAGATGCAGTCTAATCCCACGTATGTGGAAGAAACTGCAACAATCCACCACCACACATGTATTTATGCACAATTAAAAAAAAATACAGATGTAATCAGAGGACACGAACTAAATTTTTATTGAAGAGTTAAGTTTTTCCTTATGCTTAAATATTTTTCTTCGGCTTATTTGTTGACATCAGAGTGATTTGCTGGTTTCAGTTCATATATATCTATGAACATATCAATTTTATGTTATTCGAGTAAGGTACTTTTAAGAAATAAGTGATTTCTGGTTAATTAAATGTCCTCTCGTATATCATCAAGGAGTTTCATAAACGTCGGCGCAAATAGTCTCTCCTTTCCTTTGTCACTTTTATTCGAAATAAGGAGTAAAATATGAG
>JAHZNA010003541.1:0-13050 GCA_027743935.1 Sinodicranocentrus sp. ZH6
ATACTCAATGGGGTGTTGAAATACTCAATGGGGTGTTGAAATACTCAATGGGGTGTTGAAATACTCAATGGGGTGTTGAACAACTGAATGAGGTGTTGAAATACTCAATGGGGTGGTAAAGTGATCAATGGGGTGTTAAAATACTCAATGGGGTATTTAAATATTCAATGGGGTGTTGAAGTACTCAATGGGGTGTTGCAATACTCAATGGGGTGTTGAAGTACTCAATGGGATGTTGAAATACTCAATGGGGTGTTGACATACTCAATGGGGTGTTGAAGTACTGAATGGGGTGTTGAAATACTCAATGGGGTGTTGCAATACTCAATGGGGTGTTGAAGTACTCACTGGGGAGTTGAAATACTCACTGTGGAGTTGAAATACTCAATGGGGTGTTGAAGTACTCACTGGGGAGTTGAGATACTCAATGGGGTGTTGAAATACTCAATGGGATGTTAAAGTGCAGTTGACCATCTACAGGCGTGCTGTAGACCATTACTTGCGTGCTGTAGATAATCTAACTTCTGGAAGTATGATGTACTCATAATTGCGAGCTGATTGATATACTACACGCCATATGCGTCTTGAAGTAGTGAAGTACCTGAAGGTACCCATGAAGCGTTACGGGCCCTTTGCTCTTAAGCCCACTTGCGTAATGAAATAACACCAAATTAAATTTCTTGTTCATCCGGTTTGAACTGCAGGGAACAATAGAGTTGTTGAAATGGAATTTTTGTGTTAAGTTACATTAGCAGTTATTGTACTTAATCAAATCAATGATACTTTAGGATAATGATACTTTAGGAATGAGCTCTCTTGCTCAAAATTGCATTTTTGTCAATTAGTTCATTTCTATTTCGTTTGAAATAGTTTGATACAAAAATTGGCCCAATTATACATAATACTAATTCATTTGGATTACCATTACCATTGGAAACCATACCATATCACTAATTCGGAACATTCGAAACTAATTATAGTTTAACGCCCCTTTAATTTATTGAGCAGAATCAGAAAATGGATGAGCAATTAAACCAAGGAGAATCAGCAGTCCCTGACGTTGATGACGACGCACCGATGTCTGATGTCAAGAACAACGTGATAAGAAGTGAATCACCAGTGGTAGTAGAAGAGTATTATGGCCGTGTTAACAACCCAATAATGCCAGTTTCACTGGACTACCTTCTATACCTCGAACGATTCAACCTAATAAACATTGACGTCGTCAGTAACGATATACTGGGTTCAATGATATTAAACAGGTAACAGTTTAATTCGTACTCCATCCATATGGTAATAGTAGTGGTTTGAACCTGAGTGTCGTCGACACAAGAGATCATCTTACAAGTGTTTAACCTTAGTGCGTTTGTGGTATTTATTCTGTATCCGGATTCCTGGAGTGACGCAAAGGAAATTTCGAACAAACTAAAGAAGCACATGTAATGTCAATCATCTAGTAATTCTATTTCGTACCTCTTATAACATTGGTGCTTTTTCCTATTTATTTACTAATAGTAATTGTTTGTTGATTGCAGTTGGTTGACTTCTGGAATGTCTCTAAACATGTTTAAAGGAAAGTTAAATTTGCGTTCATGGAAGTTAGTGAGGGTGTGTAACAGTCAAATACTAGATAAGGTTGAAGATTCTGACATTAGCTACATATCATCTGTGGAAATCAAAAATCTGGCCAAAAGCGTTTGTTGTTGTACAAATGTTTGATGCTGCCGTTCCACCAAATGAATTTGCCGTCCGGTGGGATTTTTCGGATTGACCTTTTACCTTACTTCGAATGAACCAAGTAAGTACTAAGATCCTACTGAAAGGTATGATCAGTGACAGTATGACTGTGTAGGCAACAAGAATCATGAATAGGGATGCAAGGTTAATAACTGCTAATTCTATTTAAAATTACACGTGGGGTTTTGATAACCCAAATGGTTGACAGTGGATATATTGCTAGATAGGATAGCTGTGCCGCTTAGGCTTTTGTATACTTGTATTATATATATATATATTTAGAACATTTCTTTTTCCCATTTGCAACAAACACGTAGGTCGTCGTAGTAGTTGTCGTTGGACCAAAGGTCGAACAAGCACCAAGTCGGAATAATTTGGGAGTTATTTTTAGATGCGGCATGGAAAAAGGAGCATAAAAAGAACACTTTTACTATTTCGACTCACTTTCTCACTATGTCAACCAAAGCGACGACACTGCAAGAAAAGGATAAAGTTTTTTTAACTGGCGTTCAAAGTACTTCAGCTGCAAACATGTTTTTAGGTGAAGAAGAAACTGTATTTTAAGTGTGCTTTTTTCGTGTGTTAGAGGAAGGTACTATTAAAAGAGATAATAATCTTAATGTGCCTTTTAAACTTTTACGTGAACACAGAGCAGTAAGGTGTTTTCATTCGTGTGTTAAGGAATCCAAAACAAGCGGATTTTATTTAGGAACAAAAGATATTAGTTTGTGTAGTTGTGCATCCCGACTTTAGTGGATAGAAATTGATTCTAAACCGGGTTTAGGATCCATTTAATGATAGTTTGAGTTCGCTTTCCTTCGCCGAAGCTAGATTCCCTTCTAAGGCACGGCCATTTCAAAAACCATGGTTAAATAGTGCATTTCGTGATTTGACAACACTTAATCAATTTAAAACTAATAATACGTGTTGCCAGGCATCTCCAAAAGGCGAACATTTTAATTCTTATACGGACGTCTTTATTTGTTTATTTTGTGCGGCTCAAAGAGTGAAACAAGCCAAATTACGTTTTAAACAGTTACATTTGCCATTGTAGCTAAATCTTTGCGATTTGGGGATAACCCGTACGCACTTAAATATATATTGTCCGAATGTGAATATGCAAACTGGAAAAATAAATTACCTATTTGTTATGATTGCAGTGAATATTGCGTTTTAGCCCATGTTACCGACCAAAAATATTGGCTGTCAATGAACCACTTGATTTACATCAGTCATTTGTGCTCAAATTTAGTTTGAAACGGAAAACTTGAAAAACACGTAGTTATTTTTAACAACAATTCTAAATACAACAGATACTTATAAAATATTGAAGACGGCATGAGCACCAAGAGAGCAAAAAAAGTAGGAGAGAAAAGAAAATGAATAGATGCTGATGGCGATGTGCTAGATGCTGCTTAGAAACCCGAGAGAAAAATAAACAAAAGACATTTATCGTATTTACATGTAATTGAGGTTGTGGAGTGGATATCAGAAGAAAAAGCAAATAATCTAAACACATGGATGAATTTAGAGTAGACGTGGATTAGCCACAGCCAGCGAGCGGAAGCAGTGAAGGCAGTGATATCGCAGATCATCAACAACTGGGAAATAATTCAAACATATCTGTCGACATCAAACACCTCGCCGGAATTCTGGGAATCCTTTTCTTGGGGTCAACACGATATTATTACCATGACATGGCCTTCTGTACAAGTGTTGAACATGTTGAAACTCTCTGTCGGGAAATTTGTGAATTCAATGGAACCAGAGGATGGCCCTTTTTCGCTGTCTGTAAACACAATGAGCACCTACACGTCATCCATGCCTGCTCATACAGCAACCGAAGTTGCAGATGTTCAATTTGGGCACGAGCAACTATAGCACATGTACTTCGTCGATACCCTACGACTCGACGCAAGTGGGTCGAGCTCAAACCAAGCGAGTGGGAAAATGTCATGCTCTATACTCTGTGCGGAGAGCGGCTCGGAGTATACTACCAAGTGGACGGGTGCCATATTGGACCGTGTTATGGACCTATCCGTTTACAACCCTCGGGTATTCTCGGGAAGAATCAAGACACATGGTAGAAAACGAAGGATTTAGGAGTTGTGATCCCGTTTTCCAACGCGAGTCGCATCAATTTCTTGGTGAGTCAACTTCAACAGAAAATATCGCCTTCCCAAAATCAACGGGAGACAAAATCAAAGCCGAGATCCGGGCGGTAATGTTAAAACTCCTTCGTGTTCCTTTAATTGATGTTGTGTATACGCAGGAATATACTCAAATGCCAAACATGATGTACAAGAGGCAACGTCATCCTGCTGTGCAGGATGCGGCGGATTTAGTTTTAGCAGAAATTAATTTAATGTCATTAGAAGATATTTATAAACTTAATATTAAAAGTGAATTCAGACCACGGTACCATTCGGTTAAAGTTGATCGCGATGATTATTATATGTCTGTTGAAGAGAGTTTACATGTGTATAAAAAACTCCTTTTATTTCAATTGGGTGATTATGAAAAAATATATTATTTCTGCAATCAATTATTTAGTGTACTGAATATGTCTAAACCAAAATGAAATACCTTTATAATTATCGGAGAACAGTCCAGTGGAAAAAATTTCTTTAAAGATCCAATTGCGGCATCTTTAAATAATGTGGGCTTCTTGGGGAAATGATTGTATAGTTCATCGGACACTTAATTATTTTAACGAACGAAACTTTACCTCTAGTTAATGACATAACATTTGTAAATAGAATCTATGTTCACCACTGGCGAACATGTTCAATGCTTGCTGAATATACAAATAAATCAACCCCTTGACATTTTATGAACTGTGCATCAAGTTGGGTATCATGAAATTATTTTAAAAATGTTTTTTGTCGTAGTCTATTTTTAGCTTTTTCTCGTGAAAGGAGAACAGGAAATGTACACGGTGTTAGTAGTAGTCGAGTAATAAACATTTATTCAAGCTGCTGCTCCTTCTTTTTCACATTATTTACATGGCTTTCATGACTTGTGAAGTTAAATGAACAAAATTTTCGTAATCATCATCACACTCAATATCACTGGACCCATCCAAGCTTGTTTCTTTTGTGTAAGGCATTGCTGTAAAGAGGTACGGGTGAATTCCCCCGATGCATCCGCCATTGTATTCTGGCACCAAGTTGAGCTCGTCATCATCATTTGCAAGATCAGGCATATACCACACATCATGAAGATTTACACCGAAATTACTTTGCGAAATAAATTCTAGTTTCTCATCATATCCTGTCACAAGCACACATTCAATATCGAAATAAGCTTGCACATCAGTCCATTTAGAAACATTTGCTTGAACATTTGTGCTTAGTGAAGGCACTGGCATCACTCCAATGTGTAAACTTGGCTGTATTTTGCATCCTATTAATCCTGTTAATCCTTTTGTTACAAATTGTGACTTTTCTATTGGCATCGCTTCAATTGCTATATTTTTACATATATTAAAAGGTTGTTTATTATAATGAACAGTTTTTTAAAACTTGTTTTCTTAAGTTTAAACTTTTTACTTAAGTCTAAAAATTTCCTCTTAGACGAAGATCTTTCATTAAAAACGAGGATCTCTTTCCACTTGGACGAAGATGAACTATTTGCATTTGGACGAATGAAACTTATAGAGGAAGACCATAAAAGCAGAGGACGCCTATTATTTGATTTGTTCTGCTAAATTATTAGATCTCATCTCCTCTAAATAAGGGTCTTCAGTCTTCCTACGATTAGTTCATTATTCTAAATGATTGGACTTCCTCGTCTTTGAAAGAGGATCTTCATCTATTTTATCAATTAATCCAATCTTCTAAATGTAAAGACGACCTCTTTTCTGAGGGATGATTTTTACCCGCTCTACTCCTTTGTCAAAATGAAAAATGATAATCTACTTACAAACATCTTATATCTTACACAATTCCTTATATCTGAATCTTCGTCCAAATTTAGAGAGGTTCTCTGGTCTAAAAGAGTTGGTCGTATAGAATTGAATGCGGTGACCTCTGAAGAAGGATCTTCGTCTCAAAGGAAAGAGGTGCCCTGCTCCGAAATGGTATCTTCGTCCAAGTGGAAAGAGATCCTCTTCTCTGAAGGAGGATCTTCGTCTCAAAGGAAAGAGGTGCCCTTCTCCGATGGAGTATCTTCGTCCAAGTGGAAAGAGATCCTCTTCTCTGAAAGAGGATCTTCGTCCAAGTGGAAAGAGGTGCCCTTCTCCGATGGAGTATCTTCGTCCAAGTGGAAAGAGATCCTCTTCTCTGAAGAAGGATCTTCGTCTCAAAGGAAAGAGATCCCCTTCTCTAAAGAAGGACCTTCGTCGATACAATCGCTTCGTCCAAATGGATCCTTGCCCTCCTTCTTCGGTTTGTCATCTTGGTTTGACTCTTCTTTCAAATAACTTGTCTATGCGTATCCATGGGATTGCCAAAAAGAATCATAGTATTTCCCAAGTTTGTATGCATATATATCCCGTTGTACAATTCAAATGCAAAGCAATCTTAATTGACAAATTACTTGCATATACACACTTGTGTACTTACAAGTATGAAGTATATGTGTTTAATGAGTTTGTATGTACATACATGGCAAGTTAACACGTCAACTGCTAAGCAATCTTTATTGACAAATAACTTGTATATACACACTTGTGGACTTACTAGTATAAAGTAACAACGTACAAGTACATGTTTGTACGATTTATTAATGAGTTTTGTGAGTCTTTTGGATGCCATATGGTTCTTAATGTCAAGTACCATGTCTTAAATCCAAGTTGAACTGAGTGAGTAACAACGTACAAGTACATGTTCGTACGACTTAGTAATGAGTTTTTTGATTTTTAAAGGACTTAAAGGTTAACTTCAAGTACATGTACAAACGTTTCCGGCATTTCTCAAAACTTTTAATAATTTTCCCGATAAAATGGAATTTGTGCTTATGGTACTATTTGAACCCCATAGATAATGCATGATTTTGTCGTTTTCAAAAATTTATAGTAACTAATGCGGCTCGATGCGGTTTAAAGTCAAGATGGGATATGAAGTAAAAAGAGTTGCTCTTTTTAATGGAAATCTTTATTTTACTCGCAAATACCCGCGTTGTCTTCTATTTTCAAAAAAACGTCAAAAACAGTGCAAAAAAATTCAAAGGTCACCACAAGAAAGAGGAAGTTTAAATTGTATATGAAGTGTGTTAAAAGTTTGAAAATTAATTCATAAAAAAATTACAGTCATAAATGAATATCGAGCGCAGAAATAGCCATCTGGCAACAGTGTGACAATTCAAAATGGAACTCACAAGAGCTTGTCGTAAATCTATTCTAGACGAGTGTTCCCCTTTCTACGGGGGTAATACTGAAAACCCGACTGAAATATACCAAAAACCTGACTGACTTTTACACATTCAACCACTCGGGGTGACTGTCTACTCACAACTGACTCTCGCTCTCACAGCCTCTCTGTACAGAACAAAGAACGACAATAGAACGATTTTCACTCAAGCTACACAAACCTCGAGTTCATTTTCTACGTATACATAAATTACGCATGCATTTTTCTCTGCATCAGAATAAACTCACACTCGAAACTCATACAGTCGCGACAATAACATTTCCCAAACTAGAAACTCCAATCAAAAATTCAGGGGACTAAATTACAAAATGGTTTCGGCGACCTTCGAGCCACTTCCAACTGACTGTACTGTCAACCATACCAGGAGGAATGGCTAATGATTTTGTTTTTATTGTTTTTCTCAACGGATTCTGTATTAGGGTACCTATATCCATGGATAAGTCCTTGTCAGAGACATCATACGATAAAGTTGGAATTGGAAGTACTAAGTACTAGGCATGTTCAAGAAAACTTTATTTCAGTTGAGGCATGCTCGAGTGACGCGCATGTTCCTAAGACAAGATGAATGTCTAGTTTACAAACAAGGCACTCGTTTGTCTCTAATACTTGACTTTTTTTCACTTTCTCCTCTATATTATACACTGACTTTTTCTATTTATGTTTAACGTTTAACAATTTTCAAAAAAATGGAAACAGTGTCCAAACTTAACGCAACCTTTTTCAACTTTTGGAAAACAACCGGACACAGTCAGTTCCAGTAGGACAAGCGAACAAACAAGATTTCCCTAATAACAGGCGGAATATGCCACAAGTACTTTGTTTTAAATGAAATCCTCTGCTTTTACTTTATCGGCTTAGCTGCATTTCAATCCTGGCGGTGTTATCATATTTTCCAAGATAAGGTCATGTTTCTCGTTAACCTTTGTCGGGTATTTGGATACTCTGCTAAATTCCATTTTAAATCTAAAAAGTTGCTATCGGACTCTACAACGGCTTATGGAATTCCAGGGGAGGTTTTATGGTAAAATCAACACTTTATTTTAACTATATCAAAATTTAATTTCTAAACTGTGGCACTATTTCTCCAGAAAAATTCCCTTTAGCTGGAGAAGGCACTCAAAAAACTGCAATGGCATTTACCTCTACACATGTAGATGAATTCAATTTGTGGTCTAATATATCACTACTTCTCCCTCCCAAATTTTTACGCCTACCTTTACAGCTACGTAAAGCCTCCAAATCAAGGTCCTGCCCGACTTCTCAACGATCCCTTGACAATATTCCTCCTATCAGGTCACGAAATCTACAGCATGTTTATAGACTACGGTCACGTCATTATTGCAGACATGCTTGTCTACCTCACATGCGATTCCATAGTGCAAACTATGAAGTCACTAATGTCACCTCGGGAAAACTGCTCATTTTATGAGCTCTTTTATTTATTTATAGTCTTTGTAGAGCTCCAACTTTTGACCAAGGATATCAGCCGAAGTTTCGGAGTTGCTTTCTCTTTTTGCTAACCTTGTCTACATGACTATCCGCTATCCAGTTGGCTTGAAGTGTATGGCAGAGGTACAAGAAAGATCAAAGGATTTTTTCCTTTATTGGAGAAAAAGCATACGCTTTGGAGGACACCAGGAAACACTCACTAGGGGGAAACATGAGCTCTAATTGAACTCCAGGATTCTCCGATCATTCCACAAACTAAAGTATTTCATTGGCTGGAATTTTTTCTCAATGTCAAATCTCACATTGATGAATATCAATCTGGTGGTTACATCAAATGTCATATTTTTTTTCAATTTTCCCAAAAATAACAGTAGCAGTTACAATTAAACACATAAACATGCAAATTCATGTTAGCTGTTTTAATGTACATCATCATCATATCATTCCTCAACAAAAACACTAATAACAATTATCATTTTTTGTAATTTCCTCTATGCGCACTTTTCATATGTTTTGTCATTATCGATCTCAACGGAAAAGCTTTCTCACAAATAGAACACGGATAAGCAATTTTCGGTCAAATAAAGTCATCCCGGTTGGGTTCACAGAGTAAAGCGCTTCACCATTTCCTTGTCTCTTTCCGGAAGTAATTCCTTATGCGACTATGCCTTTTAAGATTTGCCGGATGCTTGTAGCTCATTTCACAAAACTCACACTGAAACTGTCTTCCAGAGTCATGAAGATGAAGATTAAGTTGTGATTTAGAACCAAAGCTTGCCCCACAAGTGTCGCAAACATAAGGCTTTTCCTTTGTATGTTTTCTCATATGGATCGATAAGAGCCTCCGGAACGGAAATGTAATCTCCTGTCACAAATGGAGCAGAGCAAATGTGATGTTTGAGGGATGCTTTGGTGGTGTGGTGAGTTTGGCAGTACATTGGGAACACTCAAATTTTTTCCTCAGTTCTATCGGCAAGTGTCGTTCAGCATGATCTTGAAGATCTCGTTTTATAGAAAATCTTTTCCCATTCTTTACATTCGAATTTGAGACGAAGTTTTGATTTGTAGTCAGACATTTTCTTCAGCGGGTTAACCTCTCCAGCGGCTTCAGCTAACGCTTTTTCCTCTTCATTTTTGTGAAGCCACATGTGCTGTCTAATACTGGCTCGTCCGAGGGGCTTCCAGCAAGTCACAAATCTCAGAAGGGTACCTGTGAAGTTTACGGATGTGTATGGTTAATTTCTGACCACCGCTGAGAATCTCGGAACAAAGTGGACATGGGCGGGGCTTGCCTGCAAGAGAAAACAAAATAAAAATTTGAATACGGGCATAAAAAATGCTTAAAAAATAACAATAAGGCGGTCATTTCTTCCTTCTATTAAATTTCTAAAAAAATTACGTGGGTATTCTTCACTTTTTATATGAGAAGTGATGATGTGCTTCCTCATGGCTTGAGAAGTGAAGAAATCATTACCAGGAACCACTATACCACAGTCTTCGGTTTTTATGGGACAACCAAAGAAAACCAATGAAATAAATAAATCATTCATTCATATACCACAGTCTAATTCCTGACATTTGAATCCCAAAGGAGAAAACTGGACCAGAACTGGAGTGTAAACTAGTTGAAGAAGATTTTCCTTCAGTAAGGAAAATACTTAGTGCTTAAAACGCTTCATGGAGAAACTAACCCCGGGCGGGTAAAACCGAAAACCCGACTGACTGAAGAAAAAATCCGACATTCGGGTTTCTGGTAGTACCTATATATGGTACTAACAAAAGCCCGACTAAAAGAGTTCTCAAGTAGCCCCAATCCTCATTTCGTCGGGGTTTTGGTACTTCCATACATAGAAAGTACCAGAAACCCGAATTTCTGATATTTTCCTCTCGTAATTATATATAAATCTCAATTTGTCCAAATTTTTCAATAAAAAAATAAATTGTGAGGAAAAAGTATATAAAACTAATCATACAGCCAAGCGCATGAGAGTGCTGGATTTTTAATTCTTTCCTCCTCCGAATTCCTCATAAATCTCAACTTGCCCGTTTTTTCAGTCTGTCAGTCGGGTTACTGGTACTTTCTATGTATGGTAGTACTAAAACCACGACCAAATGAGGATTGGGGCTACTTGAGATTTTTTTAGTCGGGTTTCTGGTAGTACCATAAGGTGATACCAAAAACCCGACTGGTGCCATAGTGACCTTTGTCGATCGAAATTACGGTTAATTGAGAACTCTTTTAGTCGGGTTTTTGGTAGTACCATATAAAGGTACTACCAGAAACCCGACTGTCGGAATTTTTCTTCAGTCAGTCGGGTTTTCGGTATTACCCTAAAATGGGTACAATATTAAAGCATCTATTTTAACAAAGCTTGCCAGCATTCAATAAAGCATGGCTATGCACTAACTTACATGAATGTAACATGCGTTTAACACGCAAGAAACTCACAAACTAAATAACACATATAACATAACCAACAACCTAGGTTATTGGTCGTATGCATTTTTCACAGCAAAACAGTTTTACTAGTAGAAGCCCATTTAAAATTAAATGGATGAAAGAAAGGGTTGAAGGCTGGTAAAAATTAAGGTAATTGAGATTTATTAATTCTTCTAATAAATATGCATTACATATTTTATTTAGTCCAGTCCAGTCCTATGTCATTTAGTCAGTATTTCCTCATTCAGACTGTGTGCAACATCATCATTAGCTACACTACCTAATGGATGTCTTCAGTTTAAAATAGCACTGATCTGATTCTGATTTATACAAGTATGTAAATGTATAACCGAATTGAGATATGTGAGGAGCCTCAAAAGAACAAAGGTGCAAATGTGTAACCAACTGAATTGACATTTGAGGAGCCACGATAAACGAAAAACGATGCATGTTTTGTGTATGAAGGAAAGAATACCAAAGTGCTTACAGGACCTGGCATTCCATTGTTGCTGTTACGAAATCTATCGTGCAAATTGCATTCGCATTAGGTGAAACTGCATGTAAAATTGTCGGCTCGGAGAATTACGAAATCTGTCGTACACAATGCATTACAAAAAACTAAATCACATTTTAAATTTAATTGGAGTTAACTTTTTGTAAAAGTAAACGGACGTCAAAATTCCTGACCGCTTAAGCTTTCATTTTATGCCATTTTTATAAAAAGCGTGCACTCCTTATATGATTATAGGGTACCAAACGAACTGCTCGGATCTCAAACACGCTCATATTATAAGTATATGGATGGATTTGTAAGAAGAATCGCGAACCATTAGCAAATAAGAAACATTTTCGCCTGAAATTCTAGCCCGACGGGCTCTCGGAATGGATCTATGTTGTTGGTCTTGTAGAGCCACCGTTAAACAAACCATTAACTATTATAAAAGTAAACTCGCTGTAAGGCAATGATAAGTACGTAGATGAAATGGCCTAAAATGTATCATATGAAAGTACTTGACCCAATATACCTATATACTAAATTTCATAGAAATCGGCCGACAGGAGGAAGCGACCTATTTTCTTAACTTTCTTCCCTCCTGACCCCTCGGTTTTAGACCAATGAAGCTGAAAATTTACATAATGATTACTCTTGACCTAAGGAATCAATATGCTAAATTTTAACATATGATTTCATAAGAAAAACAAAACTTCCCGTCCCCCTACCCCCAGGGGGTGCAACAGGGGGTGTGACGTGTGATATGTGATGATGATGGTCGGTCAGGTAATCTCAACAAAGATGATGCACAACACGGATACGGATTGACACAAACGTTCGTCAACTAATCACACAAAGTTCTCACACAGTCTTGTAGAATAACACAAATTGACTACGGCTGTAGTACAAAAGATTGCAGATCTTGGATCACGGATATGGAACTCAGGTAGGATGCGCAGATATGAAAAAATGATGAGGAAATTAAACACTGGAAAATTAACTGGAATGTTTATGCTCTATAAAGAGTATCAATGACTCTATTTATTGAAACGAAAATAATCTACTGAAAAATGTAATGGAAAAAATCTACTTGAAAAATACTAATGGAAAAATCTACTTGGAAAATGAGCTAATGGAAATCAATGGTAACGGAATCAGGGTCATCAAAAGACTGATTCATTCCTCCTCCTAAACTTCTAAAATATGCACACACAAAAATATCATACACATTTGACATGGTATTACTACACACAAACAAACAAAATCAAATAAATCATAATACATGAAACATGTAATCTACTTTACTAATACAAAACTGAGTTGGTACCTTTCATCCTATTGAAAGGTATGGACTCACTAATTCATGCACTAATCTAATTTGCATAAAAATTATTGAAATGAGCTTGGCTGTTGGTCAACCTTTGTCTTAGCTCTGTGTTGACAATGACGGTATGCCCTCCTGCTTACATTGCCACCTTCAAATCGCCTCCCGTGGCTGCTCTCCTTCCCGGGGGAAAATCCTCGTCCTCCGTACTGTTGGATCGTAGTTAAAGCCTTCT
>JAHZNA010003542.1:0-13392 GCA_027743935.1 Sinodicranocentrus sp. ZH6
AAATTTTCAGCCAAAAAGCTTTTATGTGGCCAAACGACACCTCAGGTCCAAAACGTCTGGTGTATACTCAACATTAGTTTGTCGCATCATTCCTATCATCCATCTACTGGACAAATAATAAATATGAATTTTAAATTGACCTAGTCAATGGCCAAGATTTGTGGACAAATTCTTGCTACAGGTTGGATCATAACAGATTTTTCTTTAAGACGGCCAACTTTTCTAAATTGCTTGACAAAGACTATAGTTGCCAGCCAAAGGTATGTTAATTTCCATACAAAATTGGAGGAAGCTTTGTTGATTTCCTCCAATTTTCGAAAAGTTAATAAAGTCTCTAATTTTTATGCTATGAACCTACCTGGTAAACAAGCTATTGTACATCTATCTAGGTCAATGGCCATGGCGTAATTTTCTTATTCAAATAAACTTTCTTTGAGTTCATTACATAGCTTTTGTGAACTGACGAAGAAAACTTTATCAAACAAGCTCACTATTGATCTTCAGGAAGGATAAAGTGAAGGAGTGAGAAGCATAAGTAAACAGGGATGTCTATTATTTGCATACCTACTACTTCTGTCAGTGATTGTTTTTGTAATTTTCATAAAAAGTACGCTTCGCATGTCGACTCGTTATCTCTTTAGTCTAGGCATATTTATCTTCTTACTTCTTTGTAGGATATTAAAATAAACGTTGATGCTGAGGGTCTGAGATGCCTGAGCGCCTTAAGATTTAGATAAACTTTAGAAAAGAGGCTGGCATGGAAAGTTCAGGTTAAGATGAAATTACAAACCCTGGAGAATGGTGAGGAGAATGTTTACTTGGAGTGTAGGAATACGTGCATTTATACACTTGCAGCTTTCTGTAAACGGGCGAATGGGTCTGGCAATAAGTTAGACGTAAATCTACAAAGTACAGGTTTGCTGTCTTTCTATATTACAGACTAAAACAACACGGAACAGTTGACAGACTGCTCGCTGAATGCTAAAATAATTTATGCTTAAGAAACAACGGAGTCAATGTAGTTAGTTATAACAAGTTATACTTCACATGTATTTTCGTGACATTAGTTACTTACTTTGGAGCGTAAGCTAGGATTTTTCTGATCATTGCATTTGGCACTCGCGAGTTTGCTATATTATGCGAAATGCTAATCGTAATTGACTGACAATGAGTTTATTACACGTGCGTAAATTCTGGATAGCATTTTCTTGCGTCAGGTACTATATTTGATGGTTGTACTTCCACCCAATAATAGGATTTGAACAAAACTCCATTTCATATGCACCAGTATATGAAATGGAGTTTTGTCAACTTAATTTCAATGGTATGCATATCTAAGTAAGTACATGAGAGGACTTTGGATAGATATAAAACAATCCAAGTCTAAGTCTAAACACGCTCACATTTGCCTTGGATTAATATTTTTTTTGAAATGACATTTTGTGATGAATTGCCTTGGAGGGGAAAGCAAGTAACGTAAGCAGCACTATAGAATAGAATCATGTACAGGTTAGTAATTATACAAGACAGAGTTGGTATTTTTCCTTGCTTGCGTTCTTCCAATCTTCCATACATGGAACATGGAACTTTCGTGAATGTTTGACGGTTTCCTGTCGTGCCGTTCATAAACAGGCTTTCATTGTTTTTGTTTAAAAAGCATCAATTCTCACGTCAATCGAAAAATGCCATTGATCACGTAGTAGTTAGAATATAGATTTTAAGAGGGTTTCTTTAGTCATGACTGGTTACATGCTGAGTTTTCACTAAAAATGTATTTTTCATGGTCATAAATAATGATTCTATTCAAGTAAATGTAATATGATTGTTCCTTCGATGAGCATGTCAGCTAAAAGATATGATAGAGCTTATTTAATTTCCATTTGTTCACGTTTCAAAACGTTACTTGTAGTATCTACTATTGTCCTGTTGTCTGAATTTTTCGATAACTACAAATAAATCCGCGAAGAATTTTATTTTTTCCCTTCGTGTATGGCTCAATATGAATCGTCAATGAATTGGTGCAAAGTTTTAGCTGTAGTGAAAGCAAAGAAATTTATGGGAATTTATCATGCTCAAAATTATGCGTGGATCGAAAAACTAAAAACCCATAACCCAATTGTCTTTTATGTAAAATGGAAGAGAAAAATTTGCTAAAAGGTAAATAGGTTGATGAACAAGACATCGGCCGTTGAAATTTGTAATGCTAAAAATATCGCACAGTCAAGTTCCAGCCACATCGCTCAAGGTATGTATATGCCGAAGTTTTAATGATTTTCACTAACTACAGGTATTTTCATGAAGCCACATTCGTATGATTAAAGAATGACAAAAAATAATACTTCCTTCCATCCGATTATTAATAAATAAAGTACAGAACAAAAGCAAGTCGCATTTATTAATGGCATCATTGCATGCACAAAGTCCATTCCACAGGTTAATGAGTTACATACATTCGTTTGAATATATAGCACCAATTTATACACTCACGCCGCATACAGTTTACATGATATATTTCGATATGCTTAGCATTACATTTTACTTATAACTAACACGCATTCATTCCCAGTTTGGATGGGATTACGCATTCGGGTACTTTCATGTTTAATAAATTGTAAAACCTAATACACGCCTGAAAACATAAACTTAAGTATATGTATATGCAGGACACTCATACAATCGGTAATAAGACAAATGAAGAAAGTAATGTAGACAGAGGAATAATCATTGCATTAAAATGATATCATTTAATCAAAAGTAAAACTCATTTCGTGTTTCTCTCGCCCTATACAAGCTTTTCATATATATGACCACAATATTCATTCAATCCTCATCTAAAAAAAGAACCAATCTGGAATACACAATTCCCACTCATCCAACGAATAATAAGTCCAACAAAAACTCACATGGTCACATTTATACATTTTGATACGGTGTAACCAGTCATGTAATCATATTGTATTCCACTATAGTACATACACATATAAACATTGTTTTATATAACGTCTATGATAAATACTGGAGATGAAAAGTTATATTTATAAAGATGAGCTTCCTGAGAGGAAATCTAGGATGCCAGCCGTCATCGATTTCCTCTCATGAAGAGTCCCTTTTGTTATGCTGCCCTACACATCTATTCAATGTTTCTACTTGCTCACTACGAGTATTCATTCAACATTAGACATTCCATCACATCAACCATACATCAAATTAATAATTTCTCAGTGCTGACGATTGAATTGCGAGCTGTCCCTAAATACATACACATACATTATGTAATATCAAGGTATTCACAAAAGTATTGAGTTCCCTTACGGCAGATGTAGTATTAGTGGCACACACATATAATGTATTTATCATATATACTTTTACATCTTTTAATGGGATATAACTCTATATGGATAATCTAATCTGTTATTCATATGTGTAATTCATATAGTAGTTATTTATCTCTTTGTACATCCACATTTTCACGACATTAAACAACGATATGTATTCCACTGTGTTTATTTTTTAATGTTTCATTTTTTAAAGATTTTTTCATGGGTTTTTGTTTTGTCAAGTTAGTGTATTAGTATGGAGTAGGGGTAATTTAACACACTGCAAAGAAAAGTAGCGCAGAGAGTAATTAAGTACGTTCACAACGATTTTCAGAGGTTAGTGAGTTAATGCATTGAAATAAATGAGATTATTTATGCATGACACACATTACGCATTTGCCAGCCAGTGACAACTTTTTCCGGTTTGTTTATCAAAGTTATATTCACATCAGATTTAATTAATGGTGGTTATGTTCTATCAATTCACAAGCAAGGATGATACATACTTATAGAACCAACACTACAAATATTCTCACTCTTTGATTTCTTCCGTTGTAGTAAATACAGAACCGTCAGTGTGTTTTGAAATAGTGAATTGGTAATTTCAGAAAAACAAAATTGAATGTGCCCCAGATACAATGGAATGAACTATCTTAATTAATTGATCTGATAAGACCACACCGGAACAAACGATAATATCATTATTTCAATTAATTAGCAAGCATAGAACCTATGTTAGCATTTGTAATGACTTCCATTTCATTAATTTTAATAACTTGGTATACACTACGGTTTAGACTACATAAATCCTGATTTTCACTGACTGATATGTCATAAACATGATATGCATGGAATTTCAGATACATTTGATGATTGATATGGATTAGTGACTTTGTGCAAATTTTGCAGATTCCTTATTTCTTCAGCATAGTTATATACAACTTCACTAACATATGTATACAATAATCACGGTTGTGCACATATTATCATACATGAAATGGAATCAGATTGAAAACAGACTTTGGTTAAAAACTGAGTTGAACTATTTATTCACTTATCTTAAAGCTTAGTTGTGCTGTTTATGAAAGAAACTTTAATGATATGCATGTTTTGTCAGCTACCTTGTCGAATTCATTTGACTACAAGGTTAGTAGTAAAATTTCACCCTTTTGAGATCTATTATTACAACACCCCAAACGAACTGAGAGCGAAGGATGTAGGTATTTTACAGAATGTTCCATCCTTCTGTCATAAAAACTTTTTTTGCCGTTTCTGAGAATAATTTATGTGGAAAAAGTTTGCTCATAATCTTGTTCTGCATAGGGCTCGGATGTTGTGAGTGATATACCATCTTGTCTGAAAATGGTCTCAATACGTACGTATGAGTGTTTCATGGATATACACTATAAGTGCGTGGGTGGGTGAAATATGAGACGACTTTAATTTATATGCATCCTTGCAGATATGTAGATTTTGCTATTTCGGGTTCATCAAAGTTGTTCGGTTTCCTTACTCTGGGATAAAAAAAATTATTGTAATTTTTTTGGAGTTATGGTTGAGTTGTATTGTTGATATGTTCCCCCTCCTCAGCAAAAATTAGATTGACTTTTGGAAAGTTGGTGAGATGACAGTAATTTTGCTTGTACGAATGCAACAAGGTTTTTGGTGATTTTTGTAAATGTATGTTTGCGGTGATGAAACGATTTTTTTAAACAAATCATCACTTTCATTCTTGGTAGACGGAAGTAGGTCGTGTTCAGCGAAGATGGCTAAATGCGTTAGCCTTTGCAGTTATACGCTTCTCACCCGCTGTGTGCTCAACATGCTCCCGGATTTGATCCATTGCTACAGGGCCCACACAAATCAGAGGATCCTTGAAGTAGCTGCATGCCTGTAAATGACAAAAAACATATAGGTATAAAACACCAGTGTAATCTTCCTTAACAATGTACTGACGGAACGGGAAGAAGAGAATGCGGCTTTGAGTTCTTGTTATTACATCTCGCAAGCAAAGCCACCTGCTAAGATGCGAAATCATGAAGGCTGATGCGCCATTTCGCATAATACCTATTCGAGATGTCGTTTTTCCCATATGTTTTGTCCTTGCCGAAATTCTTATGTATGCATTATCATGGTTGGTAAAGTGGTACGAAGTTGAGTAATAGTTGATTGCTTGTTTATTTATCTTCCTCGAACGCATTACCTTCTCTTTTTATCAAGTACTATACTTTAATAACATTATGGATGCATACGTAGAACTAAGTAGAATGCTTGTATTGTACCCTATTGAAAAGTCAAATGTGAGAGTACTTCCAATGAAATTTGAACTCAGCCTCTAGTGATGGGTTTAGAGAGTTTTAAATGGGAATTCGAATTTATTTCCCCCTTTGTTCATACTACGCGAAAAGTAATACGGCAAAGAGAAAAAAGTTTTCCTTGGACAATAAAACTAGTTTTCTATTCAAAATTCAAAATGTTGTTTTCTTCAGGCTTCCTTTGAGCTACAAACAAAAATAAAAAATGGACCAGATTCCCAGGTGTAAACGTGCGAAAAGGGAACAGTAAGGAAGCGTAGAAAGACTTTGCAATCTTCAATAAGTAAAGTTTGTGTGGGTAAATGACAAGTTGTATTACTGGAAAAGTACAGAACGGAAATAAGTTTACAGAAATGTTAAAACCTGAGTGAGTGAAACTGAATGAAAAGGCTTTTGCGAATAGTTATTCCTCTAGCGTTTACTTTCGAGACAAAATACTTATGAATTCGCAAGCATGTGTCGCAAAATCTATTTACATACTACAGCGTGAATCTTTATCTATGCAGGGTTTTGTTTTTAGAGTGAAAGAGACTTTCACCGAAAGAGAAAGTTTGTATGTGTGTTTGCTCAGGCTTTGAATTTGTAACATCAGGGATGTGACTCATTTTCATGGAAGTTTTTCCCAATGTTAGAAACTCAGCAGGGTTCTAGTATTCCTATTTCATTTCAGCTTTGTATAGAGCAAATCTCTTGTAATTTTGTAGGTACATAAAAAAGATGCATTTTTAGATGGGAACATTTTCCAGAGAGGTAGTCTATCATAGCTACCAAGACTGCTCAAAAGCTCAACACTAAAAACTATTCATTTGCGTAGAGAACTGGAAAATGGATAAGATGTTATGCACTCCTTACAGCAAGTAAGTAAATCTTGAAGTTCCTACACGTTTATGCTGTAGCCTAACCAATAGCGAGGGTATTTACACCGCCTGCTATGCTGATGCATTCTCTGGAAACTCTGATTCAAGCATCTCTCTGGGGGATAGTTTAGGAATAATTAAATTGCCCTGCACTCCGTGTATCTGTTAAACTGCCAGCAACAGCGTGTATACAAATGAAGACATGTTTTCTTGTAGGTAATATTTACGTTCACGTCGACATCAGCATTCTACATCTACATTTCTTCTACTGGTTAAAGAAGACAAGAACAAAAATAAACGCGGAATTTGCGCCTTAACTTTTCATTCTTTTTACTGAATATCAACTCAAGTTGAATGCATTGCGGCAGTCTGTTCGGCTAACTATTAAACTTTTTGGATAATGCATGAGTTTTAATGTCTCTATAAATTGAAATTCTTCATAAAATCCACGAGCTATGCATGTGTATATTTCTCAAGCATTTAAAGGCACGCTCCAGCAAACAAACTATCAGCCTAGTTTTCATTTCAAAGATCAAGATAAAAACCTCGAATTAGTTTGGCAAACTAACAACCAGATTGTCCTTCGTTTTATGCAACTCCCAAGAGGTAAATATGTATAGAGCTCACTGCCGCTTAAGAAGAGTTTTCCTTGGAGAATGGCGCAGGTTGCATTGAAGATTTAAAAATAAAAATGCTGATTTACACCTTTATAACTATGCTGTAGAGCAGTTCTAGTTTAAATTGGAATCATGCGAAGGTTGGTGTACGACTAAAATTTCTCAGAAGCTTTTGCTCTGGTTGCGAATAATCCGAAATGCGTCAGTAGTTTGTTTAACGCGCATGCACATAACGTACCTTTCGAGGAGCCTGGCGATGTCGTCTTTGAACTTGACAGCACAGTCCTTTCGTGATGTCGCAATCGCTTGACATGATACAGTCCTCACCTGTAAACAAACAACAAAAATACAAAATTAAGTAAATTAAAGCCTTGGTTGTACTGTCGTGCAGCATTTTTTTACAGAAATTAAACAAAAGCATGTCTACTGCGGTGTACTCAGTTGGAACAAACTTTTAAACTATACAATATGGCAGTTACTTCATTGACTTGTTTATGACAGTGTAAAACCAAACAAAATAACGTCGGACATTTCAACAAACTTTATAGAGGGTCATTGTTCGTTGCTCATTAAAATATGATGAGCTAAAACCAGATATCTATACAGGGAACGAAGCATAAAAGAAATTTAGAAGCATGCCAGATAAGTAAGTTATTATTGTGAGCTAGCTTTTTTGTTGTGAATGTACTACTTTTAATAAAATAATCGCAGTGCATCATATTTTCACTCATGCAAACGGAAATGCGAGGAAAATATTTCATGGGGCATTGTGAGGGTTCCTTTTAAATTACAGTCACTGTACTCACAAACTGAACATTAGTCAGTTCCAGCTAAACATTTTATGTGTTTAAAAAGGCTTATAAAATCGCCTCACTTGAGTATGAGTATACTTTACTATATGTGTACACGTAAGGTCAACGGACCACTGAACGATTTCTTCTTAAATCCATAAAATTTCAAATAGTTACGTAGGCATCTATCAGGCTTTGACATGTCCTATATAATCAATCAATCAAGCCCACATAGCACAAATGAATAATTACATCAAGATAATTTATTTAATTTTACCTGAATTTTCGCACAATCTGCATATCGAAGTTGTAAATGTGATCATTTTTATAGTGTAAAGTAAAAAGCATGTTTACCGGCCTTGAGTAAAAACTGCATTATTTCGTATGTAATTAAAATAAAAACAAAATCCCAAAAATTGCAACGAAGCAGGATGTGCCTTCCGGGGGCAAGTACTATTTTTTAAAAACCTATTACTGCACTGGTTTCCGTTTGAATAATTTAAAAATTCCTCCTGTGACTAAATTACTTTTAACTTTGTTGTGATAACTGTATGCCTTTATAGGTTGGATATTTCTATTTCATAGCTTTTTTTGCATATTAAACTAATATACCGACATCAGATAAGATCGTTTTCTGTTATGGATTTGCCTTTTGGAAAAGTTTACAGCTCCAGGATATGTATGCAAGTCAACTCGTTAAAATCACAAAATTTGCATAATCTGTAACCCTATTGGAACTCATGTTTCTTAAATCTACGCATGTAATTATGCATACTATATTCCAAAATTCAGCCCTGTCCCTTTCGACCTCGCTAAAAAAAACTTGCGTCACTGTGGGCGTAGCATTAATGGTAACTTATATACGGTATGTTATGATCCTGTATAAATTTCCGTCAGACGTCACACACAAAGAACCACAACTTCAAACACCTCACTAAGCATTCATTCTATATATGTATTGTGTGTGTACCATTGTGTTCATTTTAGGCTAAGTTTTAGTCTAACAAAAGTAAACTTTTCATACAAAGGCGGTGAGTTTAGAAAGAGCAGAGAGGTATAAAAAATATAGCATTTTCCTCACGGCAAGTTGGTTAGTTCGGCGGCACGATACATGGCTAACATAAACACAAAAAGCGTGGAAATGCTGGAGAAAGTCATATAGTCAACATGTAGGCAGTGTAAGAAAGCATACACAGTATGAAACATTGTTGGAATACTGAAAGCCGTAGAATATGAGCTATGGAGATTTTACAGGACGCCAGATTTAATCTAAAGTCATAAGAATGTACAATGAGATTTGCACTGGGAAAAAGTAGAAGTAATATAACACTATAACATAATGTGATAATAAAGCTGAGAAAAAGTCTGGCACTTCATTATCCCTTGCTAGGCAATATATGATTGTACTTCAATGTATACATTAGAAGGAACCACGCACCATGCATCCAGTGTTATCATCAGGTTATGTATTAGCAGTATTACAGAATAGTATAGTATAGAATACCTCATTCTTTCACATAAAATAGTAAAAATGAACACATTTCTTCCCCAGTTACAAACACCTACGCATTTAAAAGGTTAGAATAAGCTCCCGGCGTTCTAGAATAGAAATATGTGCACAGTCCATCATAATTTTGCAAACAGTTACTACCCCACCCTATAATTCTGCACAATTTCAGAAAACGGTAATTCAAACGGGAAAACATACAATATGGTTATGTAAGACTTCTCAAGAAGGCGGGTTAGTAAGGTGGAGCAACCATCTCAGCATCAATAAAAACTTCTTAGCAAACTGAAATGAGGGACGTTTTCGAAAAAAATCTTCAAGTTAGGACACAAATTACTTTGATTACTGTCACAAAGTCGTGAGTTATGAGGAAAGAGCATACAAATTAAAATTTCTGAGTTACATCCGCTTTTTCGTTCTTTCAACAGTGGAGAAAGTGGCGAAATACGTGGGAAGTTGTTCTATTTACTGGTGCTCTTTCGTGTTTCCTTCTGATCGTGAGCTGAGCATGGTCAATTCATAAGAATTTTTATGCAAACAAATGTACGTAGGTTTCTGAAATCGTGAAATTGCACAGTTTTACTATAATTTAACAAATATTCTCTGATGTTGTATGAGTGATAATTCAAAATAACTGAAACTTCCATGAGCGGAAAGAAGCATATATGATTACCAAAGCAAACGCACAGCATTCCCTTTTCTTTAAAGGACACTATTTCAGGAAACAATCAATCTCCCTAATTCCGTCAATCGAAAAGACTGTAATGAAATATAAGAAAGCGGGTGGAGGCATGTCAAATTTCATGTAACCAAATACGTTCGTCATTGAGTGAAAATGTAGCATTCGACAAGTCTACTTAATTGAAAATTCGCCAAGAGTATTTTTTCTTTAGCTTTTCGTGCAATTACCCAATACACGAAATACATCCTTCTTGTATTTATATTGGCGTGATACTTTTCACTGCGCAATAAAAAAATTAGTGTTAGGGTCCATGAGGAATTACACCATGTGTGTGTTTTCTATTTTTATGTCGAAATGTTCGTTTATTTTTCTTTCGAGATTATTGAAATCAATCATAATTCAATAGTAGACTAGTAGGTGTAGTTTTCCTCGAAACAGAAAGCCAAACAGCAATACAATTTCACCACACAAGGACGTATTTATATAGAATGACCAAGATGTGTTCAACTTCTGATTGCCCCGAGAAATTTTATACTGATTTTATCAAATAAATTCTCAACAATGCTCAATAATTATTGTTCATGGGATTTCTTCGCATAAATATCCTTCTTTTGAACCCCAATGTAGTCAGAAATGGGAAGTGAATTTTACCAGTTAAACCATTGAAAACCAGGTTGCCCGTCATCATGATGACTGAATTTGCAGTATTTTCTACACCTTCACGCAATTAAATTTTATCATAAACGTATGTGCAAGCTAAAAACGTCTCATGAAAGCCATAAAGATTATAGATGTTATTAGTGATCGAAACTTCTCCCTCGAAAATGAGACTTTTAACCTCTTTTCCATGCCTCAAACATTAAAGTACAATATGCCTAATAGCCTAAAACTTCCAGGTCATACAGCAAAAACGACCCAGGTTCCAAATTAGTGTCAAATTATTTTCCCTCGGAAATTGCCATGTTTGCTTCATCATCAAGTCAAAATGAAGCCGCACCTAATTTCAAACTCAAGTCACGGGTTAACTGCTAAAATAAAGCTGTCTGCCCTGTCGCACCACTTCACAAGTAGGCGATACAAACGACCACAATTCGCAATACTATTTCCCTTTCACCTGCCTAGCAGCCACAAAACCATGATTTCAATTTCAACCGTATGTTGCTCACTTCTTCTGTAATTGGTTTGCTCTTTGTTCGGCTAACGCCTCGAGGATGTTTGGCTGGAGAGATTGCAACATTTACAAGTCTAAAAGAAACGTAATCTCTGCTGCAGCTTAAGCACGGACTATCCTTACAACATCATGTCAAGTCATTTTCATTACTTTTATTTTATTGGGAGCTATTTCCGGTTGCAACATTTGAGCAAATACAAGGAGACATTTGGGGAACGAGATTACCGTCATATTCATACCTGCGTTCTTACCCTAGTTCAAAGTAATGAATATTGAACCAGTCACGCTCGAAATGTTTTAAGAGAGAGAGAATTTAAACATTTGCCACAAATGAAGTGAATCTTCAGCTCGTTCTTGTCTTGTTAAAATAAACTCTCATCGTTATTAACTTTGAGCATTCGTAATTTCTCCCCAAGTCAAAAATTACCCTCTATTCAAATTTGTTTTATTTCACGAGTGACATTTCTTTCTTTATTTTATGTTATACTCTTCCCTGCTTTATCTTTATAGTAAGTATAAAAACAAAATTGGCTGGAGTAAGATAATTGTCATCAGTCATCATTATAATATTCATTATACATACAAAGTTATGGGGTTCGATGTTTTTAATGTATGTGTCTATGTATCTTATGAAAATGTAGATATATAGTTAATCAGAAATCAGAGAGTACACACAGCATCATTCCAATCATAGGAATCAAAACAATTTCTATTCGAAAATTGCTTGCTGCAATGTCTACTTATACAAAATACGGCTCTTGACAATTCCATAATCGGCTTTTATGAAACTGACGATGAGTGAGATGATAAATTAGGCAGGAAATGGAAGTTGGAATTAGCCCTCGTTCAGCAACGAGTTTGACTACGGTATGAGTTTTAGTTTGCCTTCTAGAAAGTTATCTTTTCAGCAAACCACATCTGCTCAACAGAGCCGAAAACTACTTTGGGATTAAAGGAGGGTTAAAATACTCTACATATATACATACAGTGCAGAGCAGAGAAAAACAAGCTTCTATACGTATACATACGCAGAGTAAGACAAGACTAGCAAATTCAGCGGTGACAGTTTCTTCATGTGTAGAGTCAGTGGGTGGAAGCTGTTAGCAATTAGACTAAATATGAATTATGGGAATTCGGATACAAGGCTAGTCAACAACTGGACGAAAACCCGCAGGTAATCATAAAAAAGTGAAGTAGATTGAGGTAAACTGCAGAAGTTACTGGGAATAACAGGCTTACTCCAGTTTTTTCTGTGTACCAGTTGTCTTTGAACGAAGTAGTTTGTTTATAACCTGCTTTGTAAGTTAGCGTAAGTAATCATAATCTGTCATGAAAAAGGCGTCTAGCTGTGAAATCTTTCGGGGAAATTGACATATCACAGTCTGATACATCTTTTTTATTTGTCGTGTAGTAGATAACGTTTTAACGGCGCTTATTTTCATGAAAGGAAACTATCACATGTGTGTACACCATATTGCTTTCATGCATTAGGTAACGCTTCCATGAATTTTCTAACGAAAATTGCGTAAATAACGCCGTAAAAACATGCTCGAATGTTCGTCCTTATTTAATTATTTCAAGTACTAGCTCACATTACTTAGCGTGTCGCAATATCCCCAGGGGGAGGTGACTGACCTGAAGAATGAATGTAACTCCTATCCGATGAGACAACACTGAAACTTTCTATTCTCCCTTTTGTGATTAAAACTACCTATACACGAATAGATCACTCAAGTTAAAGTTATTTTTCTGTGTGTACAAAGAGGAAAAGTTAAAGGTGTTCATCAGGCTGAGGTATATGTAGTTAGGTATGCACGACAAAATCCATACTGCCATGAAAGGATTTAGCTCTTGTGTATATTTCCCATGTAAAATTAATGAGCAGAACAATTCAAGGAATGTTGGATGGAGGCAACACATAACATGAATTATTGCAAGGATTATGGTTGACTCCTGGTCTGACCGACATTTATCCTATATCCCTGGAGTAAGGAAAGCAGGGGAAGTGAAATAACGTCTTCTCTCATTCACGATAGTTTACCTTTACTGCTACGGAATCGCAATACATTATCCATAAGATAGCTAAAATAAGCTGAGTGATGAGACAAGTTAAAAAGTTTGTTAAACCTATACAA
>JAHZNA010003543.1:0-45271 GCA_027743935.1 Sinodicranocentrus sp. ZH6
AAAAATATACTTGATTTTTAGTTGATGAACCCTCCCCAAGAAAATACAGAAATATAGATGACTCCTCTATATTTCGATTCTATATTTTTAGAGAGGTCCACTACAACAGACACACACACAGAGACTCATGCAATAATATATTGTAGATGATATGTCTAACAAAAGGCATCTACATATGACATAGTGTTGTATGTAAGTTGATACTATATGAACGCCTTTGGTCAACTACCTTGGTTAAATTTATTTTTATTCGTGAATTCCACGGCAATATATCACAATCAAAATTTAAATGACGTGGTTACATTGTTCTTTGTTTTTGTCCTCGTTGTCGTTGCAAGTCTATCGACTCTTTGATGTCATCATAACATCTCTGATTTAATTCCTATTAGATACTTATCTTCGATCCGGCTCGGAAAATCCCTACTTGAACTGAAGGAACAAAATCTTAGCATGAAGTCACGCTTCATTGTGCTGATTCAAGGATTGATAATAAACCAATAGGTCAAAACTGCTCTCTTAGCTTGATTTTCCAGATTCATAACAAATATATGAATTGACTCTATACCTCTTTGCACTTTTAAGCATTTCAATCATATTCACGTATTTAAGTTTTCTTTCAATTAAACATATCAGCTTAGCAAGCTGATTCATGCTTGATATGAAATACCTGCAAGGAAATGACTTTATAAGAAACGAAATGAAACTCATGTCATAATATAAGCCTTCAGGCATAACAAATATGCATAAATTCCTTATTCAATCAAAGGGAAAATGTCTATATCTGACATGAGTGTCAAGCTTTCATCATTCATCATGCATGTTCGTTTGATATGCTAACATTTGAGTAGACATTTAGATAAAGGTAACGAAAGTTCTTGTAAAATATACTAAACATATCGCATGCAAAAATACATTGATGTCACGAAATGAATCACTGCAAACTCCAAAGACGCTAAGCAGTAAATAGGAAATAATAAAATGAACAGTATGCAGAATGATTCAAAGCTAACATCTCTTACAGACAGCAACGTTTTCAATTCCTGTTACATAGATAGGCGTTGGTAACTTTGTAGATGAAAAAGTGAAACAGCCACCTGCTATATCCTTGTTGTCCTACACACTAGAAATTGCGAAGTTCATCAGTAGTAACTGTACTAACATTTTACTGCGTTATAGGGAGACAAAAGACTTAATCGTAAGAAAGCCGGATAAGTACTTACAAGTTAACATGATAATCCTTTAATTATCTTAATGATATGCCCGTATCAAATAAGATACAAAGTAGACTAAATTAGTAATTTATGAAATCAAACGAGTCATTTTAGTGAGATTTGTAGCAATCGATGGATTAGGCAATGCGTTGCCAAATTAACAGCGCCAGGCGCGTAGTCTAAAAATGGACAAATTATAATCTTACATAATTGCCTAAGGCTTTCATCCCACTGGGAAATCTTTCCGGATCAGCTTGAAGTCTACCAGATGCATCACGAGTTTTGGCTAGCCAGCAATCGTCGACGTTTATGAATTGATAACCTGCTGCTGCATATCCCTCACTGACTAGAAGATCAGCCATTTGCATAAACAGGCGTTCACTGTGTAGAAAAGCATAACATAATGAAAAAACCTGGTCATGGACATCAACTATCGTTATGATGCCTTGTGCCATCATTATGAAAGATGGCCACGAATTTAGGCAGGCTAACTTCAAAAATTTCAATGTACATTTTCACTGTGTAGGACTTTAAATTAAAATCGCATGCTAAACAAGTAATTGACATTGCTATATGGCATGACACAATCACTTCAAATAAGACCTGCAATTTTCGACAAGGAAAATAGTCATGGAATAATATGAAGTGATTACTAATTCATTTTGAACTTTTCGCTTGGCGAATGAATCAAAAATACAATTATATTCGATGTATGTTACGAAACTTTCAGATATTAAGAGTAAATATGTACGTGCATGACTGTTTACTCGTGGCACTTCCCTAGTAATCCATCATCTTACGAAACAAAAAAAAACCACAAACGATGCGTAATGGATGAATTTTTCCACTGCAAAATAATATTCCGTTTTTTTGTAATGCAATACACGTTCAACGTTGTGTATTTGCAGGGTAACAATATAGATAAGGGTGACAGTGTACTCTATTCAAAGTAAAAAAATATTAAAGGAATCCATGAGAACTTTAATGGTACTTGAGGCGGATCTTATAATTGGCTTTTCTGTTTTCAAACAGTGTGGTCGCGCAGAGTCAATATAAGTCTAACGCCTACACAAAGCATCAATCACGACATGCTGAAAGTAGTCACCAACAACAGCCACAATTGAATTCATGCTTATTAATATGTCATTCAATGTCGTGCAATGCATGGGGCGTTTGTAACCATTAAGTTTATTAACCAATACATAGATCAATGAACTGCCGAATACTTCTTTAGGACTACGTAAAGGTAATTGCAATTGCGTGTTCAATGAAGTTAACTCTAAATTGAGTTAGGTGTCACGGAGGAGTTGATTAGTTTGCTATTTTTGATATTTAAAAATGTTTCAGTACCTAATGCAGTTGTCTGGGTCGTTTACGCAATCCGTATTACACCTGAATCTCTCCCACGCAAGCCATCCCATTGGGGGAGTTCTGGCCAGTCCATTTTCCAGAGATGAGGTCAACAATGGGCTGGTCAGGAGTATCACAGCAGTAATTAACCTAAATATTTTCCTACGTTCCATACTAACCGCCTCCATAATTACTCCTTGTTGAAAGATCACTTAAGTTGTTGCGCTTTACCTGAAAAACAAAATAATCAACAATGTAATTTAATTTTTCATTTCGTTTTCATTTCCAACTCTTAATTAAATCGTTTCTCAATATTTTAATAATGATCAAAGTTTGCCCACAACTTCAGCCGTAAATGAGTTGACAAGCATTACTATTATCGGTTTTCATTAGCTCGAGCCAACTACCAGTTAGTGACCTATAAAACTAAAAGTCCATTCCAAAAACAATAGAAAATATGTTTTTGAAGTCATACCCACCACTGGCTACCACCACGGCGTATTACATAATTACATATATATTATTAAATAACTACTGAGTTTGAAACGGCACGCACCACATGTCAACACTTTGATAAAATTTCTATCAACCAACTAGCCAAATGCATTCTAAAAGCCCTTTTCAAGTGCCTCCTTTTAAACAACTATAATCAAGGTGAATTAAATTACATAACATTATGAAATTGCGACATTTTAGTACATTGTCATCGAGCTCTTCACGAGTACCAAGTTTATTAAAAACCTATGAATTATAGGTTCTACGTTTATGGCTTATGGTTCAATCATCAATCCTGCACATTATCAGCAAAGTACACACACAGCTCATTCTTCGAAAATTAAATTTTAGTTTACCCAGTCAATGATTCATTTATAAGGTAAAGTAGTTTGTTATTTTAGATTTTTGTAATCGGCTGCGCATAATTGACTGAGAACTAGAGTTCAAGAGCTGCACTGAGAATAAGCCAGTGAAAACTTCCCATGCATCATTCATATCAACTGCAACTTTTTTGTGATCTGCATCATCAGTGTCATTCATTAATTTGGATTAAGGTAGGTCTATACTGCAAGCATAAGTTAAAGGGTTTTGAGTTGACTATCCAATCGGGCTATGAAAATTTTATTCATTCATTATTGCACCGTCGCATGTCACATCAACGTGACGTGACGTCAATGGTTCATGACGTGGCTTAAAGTCGTCACCTGGTCAAATATGCAAGAAGATGAAGAGACACTATACCCATAAAATATAAAATAATATTACACCTTATCGTGCTAGGAGTAGGTGCATAGGAAAAAAAACTGAAGAAAAAAATAATACCAAGAGAAATCGTAATAGGTATTTAGCCACGCTTTTGCATTTTTAGCGTGCTGTGTTTTATCGTGAACATCAACCACGGAATATTTCACACCACGCATGAGCCATGCCTGATATTTACATCCCGTACAATCAGTAATTAGTATTCTGTAGTGTGATGTGATATATCGGATAATTCTGATTAAAATGAAGTTAGCGAGCATTTTGTCTTTGTCGTTCGAATAGATATTGCTGTAGAAAATCGTTTGTTGTTGTACCTCATGTTCTGTTGAAGATATATAACCTATTGAACCTTGTCAGGTTCAGGTCTCAACAACTATTAACTAACAAAAATACACAGAATTCCCAACACCACTATGTCTATACTAGGTAGTTGATTGCCTCCATCTGCAATATTTGCATATAGAAAGACTAGTAAATTAGTTTAATTACATGTGTATGAATCGAAATAGCAATTTTTTGAAAGAAAAATGCATGTCTTTGTCTACAATATTTAGGTTTATGTAATATGCTTCATTTAGTCCTACTATCTACACAGCCCCATATCGGAAAAATGTTAACTTAACCTAAGTTTTTTGATAGGGAGGTTAAAAACGAGAGTGGTTCGGGAATTGGGTCAGAAGTGAAAAAGTGTTAGAAACCAGACATGTACATTGACTTGTATAAAGGTTGTTTACATTTGATAGTCATGTAAAACTAGAAAATTTTACATGACAAAATGAGTACCTCCAAACAACAAGTAAACAGTTTGTTGAATGTTCTGCCACTGTTTGATTTTCCGGGTTTGCAGAAAACACCAGTAAAGTTACATATAAGCAAGAAAGCATGCACTATGATGAGCCACAGTAACGGCAAAATTAGTCTGCAGTTCATCTTGTTTATTAAATCACGCTGAATCTCATCAAAACCAAAACATTCATTTAAAACATAGGATTTCCTTGAAACTCAAAAATTTCCGTAGAGCTATCTCATTTGCACAAGTTCTGAACGAAGCGTCGCGAGCAAATAAATTAGAAATCCACTCCTACAATTGAATTCAGACTCTCAATATTAATCCTCAAATTTTATAAGCAATTAAGTTTTAAATAAGCAAAAGAGTCAACAATGATTTGTATGAATCTGAGAGCAAATATATAAGAAATGTATGAGTGATACTCATGTATGTTAGATACTTATAGGAATGAAAGTGTGCACAAGTTTTTCTTATCTAGTATATATTTTGGGATAATAGAAATAACGGAATTCATGATTTCCAACATTGCTACCATGTCATGTCATAGACCAGTCTCTCCAAGAGCACCTAATTTTTCCCACTATCAAAAATGGAATTTAAGAAAGTCAGACTGAGGTTTGGTAAGCAGTCTCACAGATCAGCATTTCTAATACATAGCACAAGAATAGCAGAATAAATATTCATTTTTAATATCACAACACTACATTGATTTGATAGTTGGCAGTAATTAAGTATATGATGTCTCATGTCTCATTACAATGTAATATTACTGTACAAACTTCTACGTCAACAATTAATTGACCATGCACAATAAACTCATCCAGCAAATAACAAGGCAATTTAGTAACAACAATAATTCGCATTCTACAATCTTTCTCGTAAAAAACTCTTTACAATTCGCATGGTTAAATGGCTATATATTTTTTCCTCGTATATCTTCCTTCTGCTTCCTTTGTACATAATTGCAAGAATATGAGATATTATAGCAATAATGTAATTATTAGAAAATCGAAATCGACAGTTAGAACATTTATATCTTTTATTTCATTATATAAAGCAAGTATATAAACACGCTTTTCAGATATCATACTGTGACAAACATACCATTTCTTGGCTGCAATTGCCGATTTTCACCTTTCAATTTATGCTGACGTTGTATATCATTACAACCAATTGCAGCGTCGATAAAAGTCAAGCGAAAGAAAACATTGCTCTGCACGTTTTTGATAGCGCTTCTCCGTATACACAATAGTTAAGTTTAAAATGTGAATATCCTCAAAGTACATTGTACTTCAAAGAAAACTATGCATCGTTAATAATCTAATGGCTTGCATGCACGAGTGTTATAGATTGGGTACCCTTGATCATCATCACACTAACTTGTCAGTGTATTTCTTATATCACGTTCACTGACTGACGAGTAAAAAGGAAGAGGGAAAAAATTACACAACTCCTACGAACATTTATCATAATGTCGCACCGCTTATCATCTTCCTTCACTCACAATTACAACTATCTTCAGCGTCGGGAAAAGGAAAAATGCATTCTCCAAGACTAAAACTGTGTATGTATTTAAAATGGCACTCGAGTACACTCGGTGCTTACTATATAACAAGTGTACTCACAAAATCGTCAGTCACAGAAAGCAAGTAGATTACAATAATATGTACGTAGGAGGTTTACGACGATAAAAATATCTTTAACTTTAATTTGTATATAACAATGCACAAAACAAGTAAGAGCTGACGGTATTTGATATCGAGAATGCTCTTAACAGTTTAAATTGTTTTAAATTTTTACTTACAGTAATGCATCCAACATGTTTTACTTTTATTGTGTATTTCAATGACGAGAAACTGTCACTTTCTGAAAATGTACCGACCTTTAGCGTAAACGTGAAATAACAACGCATCTTTAATATCATGTGTAACTTTGGCCGGTGTACTTGCATTAGAAATCATTCTAGAAAAATGCATTTTACGCAACTTAAATTCCATTTATAGTTCATAGGCGCATTAAATTTGCATTAAGTTTATAGCATGCACTCTAATGCTCTACCACGTAGTCTAATAGTATTAAATACTTTTGCAAACCCAAGAATCTTTTGAAACAATGTCTTTAAAAACCTAGCCGTGAATATCCGATCCTCCCAAGCTACTTTATGCTGACAGTGCTCCGTAACTCATCAAATCAACGCACAATACAGTTGAAAAAACGGACTTTGTTGAGTGACTATTTAATTACATGTTGCATACCATTTTTTACAAATAAAACGCATATTTCACGTATTCATTTTTTCCCATTCGATAAAAAACATGCATTCTATTTACTTGGCATTTATGGTATATTGTATCACAAGAGGATAAAAGTTCTTTGTGTAAATGCTACTGTGACACAGGACACAGTGACTGGCCGTGATTCAAAGACTACAATTGCATTAAAGATGCATTGTGCATGCAACTATGCAAGTGACATTTACGTAAGAAAGTGACATCAAGACTTTGCCATCACCGGATCAACTTTTTCAAATCAAGAAAAAGGAAAATGGAAATAAAAATTTAAATTACATGTCAAATTAGTTTTAAGCGCATTAAAACTTCAATTTCAGTTCATTACGTTCATGCGTGCGTGCTCAGTACAGGAAACATTAATGCTATACCCGACTAAAGAAATTGAACGACTTGCTCGATTTCACAATAAACTGTTATAAATGTGCAATTTGAACTCTCCTTTTGTGAAAAGAGCGATATAACTTGGTGGAAGATACAAGCAAGCGGAACTTTTTCGAATTGATGTGTATTTTCACTGTTAGCAGCTATGTTTTATCAAGACAAAATAGCTTGACTCGGGTTATGTTTTATCCCAAAGTCCAGATTTACACAATTTAATTAAAATTTAAATGTAATATTAAATGAAATGCCATTATGCAACGACGCAGTTGATGATCAGAAACCAAATTATCTAAAGTCACGTTATTATCTTTAAACGACAAAAATCATGTATTGCTATATAATCGTCAAACATCCAGATGAATTTGATAGGTATAGAGTGATGAAAGGATGAACCTAATTTTATTACAATAGATGATAGCATTTCAAGCTATTTCATATTTATTTTTAAACATGCATTGTGTAATTAGACTCACGACACGGTTGAGTATAGAGCAAATCTTTATGATCAGCTATCAATGCTTGTTAAGATGACTCACTAGTATAGCTTAAAGGTTATTATGCTACAAAGCCGAAGCATAACGACAAAGATCCTTACAAAAGTTTTACCTATCTATCTATTATACGACATTTGAATCGTTCGCAAATCTAATATTTCGAAACATTCAAACAAAAGATGGGAGATGGGAAAGTAGTAAACGCAATGATGAAGCTTCAAAGTGCGTATTTTGAACTTATTCACTCATGCGATGCATTTCTTCAGCAAGTTTTTAAAGATAGTCACCTTCAACGGGTTTTAACTATTCAGCAGCTCAATATTTATCAGAACAGGAAATGCTGAAGAATAAAACTGATCATTTCATCTTTCATCATGACTATTAAAGCGACTATACTGCAACACTTACCAAAATCGATGCAATCTTCTGACAATATGTAAAAGAAATATAGCTTTGCTTTCCGAAGAAACACTCACTCGTGTGACAAGTAAATGTGAAACATTTTTAAAAATTGATAGCTTGCCATAATCAACGAACAGAGACTATCTATCATATTCAATTATTTTGGCTCATCGCAGCATAATGATGGTATCACCTGCAACGAAGCAACAATGCTGTGATACAATTCATTTAAACTGCAAACGATCCGCCTATAATATTAATTGCATGTATGTGTGGAAAAAACCTATATACTCACTAGACTAATCGACCGACGTTTACATTAAAGGTGTTAGACGCGGACGCTCCCTTGCCAATATGCAATATAACAAGTGATGCGTAATACAATGAAATGATAGTTCATGCAACAACGATGCATGAAAGTAAAAATCCAATTTGAAAAGAAAAGTCATGTTTAGAAATTTTTATCTTACCGAGACTTTAATACTTCCGTTCAAAAGATGTGCTCGAACAAGAATTTGATTTTTAAACAAGATCCCTCTCCTTCGATTATAGAGTGAGGTATAAGTATCTTAACAAGCTTTTCCCCTATTTATTTCTTAAACTTGCGAATTGTGCTAACAATAAGTCTCCATGTATAAAAATTTGATAACAATCGAAATACTCATATGAAATACTAATGAGAAAAGGATCGTGCAACAATGGCAAACTTATTAGCCCAAAACAAAAATCAAACGTTGCTATAGAGATAAAGTTACACAATGAAAGTATCCCGTCGTTAAAAGAGATCTGCACGATACAGATTTTTTGGTCAGTTTTGCTCACTAGGCACGAAAGTCCCTTTATTGTTGTCGCAACTGTTTCACGTTTAAAAAATTTCCTTGGCTTTTATGCCTGTCTGTGAATTGAATATTGTATATTGCACGGATGAATTTGTGTTCAATGGATTTAGTCTGATAAAAATAATATTATTCCAAAGAACATCTTCAAATATTATATTGTTTACATTACTTCAAATGGCGATGGCCCCATTTCCCTTATCTATGTATGTTCAGATTTTGCATTATTATTCGATTTTTCGAGTTTCATATGTTTTACTGTATACATGACCCTACTTCTCCCTGTATTTAGGTTTCATAAACCATGGCACGAAAATAGGATATCTATTAGTTATATCGCTCACAATCAGTGAATTTCAAAGCTAAACAGATGTATAGCAGTATTGGAAATTATGACCATGAGAGTAATTCAACAACTCCCAGTCCCAGTAAAAATGTGTAACATAATAAAATACAAATATTTGCCTCAAGAAGATTCACCATGAATGCAAATATACATATAGCCTTGTTTTGGTTTCTGTTCAATTTGTCCATTCACGAATGTCTAAGAGGGCTACTTGTACGTCTTGATTTTATTGAAATGAGCACAAAACGCCTTGGCAAAGAAAAGCATAACCGACTAACGATGAAGTATAAATCAGCTCGTTATTTTTTTGTAAATCACAAGCTCGCCAGATTAGCCCAAGTTTGTGAAAATATGCAGTGCAACAGCCAATGATTGATGCCTTGAAAAATAGAAATGTCCTGAGCGAATAATTTGGATCAACATGCTTGACCATGTGTGTGTCACGTCGTGTAGGGGGCATATTTGCTCAAATGAACTGCTCACTGTAAATATTACTCAATTGAAACAGTGGCAAGGAGGACACCCAAAGCTGAAGGGTTTATTTTGAAATATTTATGAAAAATAGTGTTAAGCAGGTCGCAAAACGCAATTCGTTTCATTTGTTTTTAGGCGAAAATAAAGTGAAATTGAAAACAAATGCTGCATGCAACTATGAATGTCTCTGAATTTCGCGTAAAAAAGTTAGAAATACAGTCCTCGCAGTCCTCACCCTTCAGCAAACTAACCCTGCATTGAATAATATCATGAAAATAAAATGGCAATGATCTATTAATTTAGTTTTTATGCTCTTTGAACGTCTACGTTTTAAGTACTTCGTAATATATACACCTGTAATTGATTATTTTCATACTTCCATACAAGTTTAGCTGCTTTTCATTAGACAGCAATGTAATCATTAAAACTGACACATTTTTAGATGGGTGACGGTAAATGTTGACTGCATACTGCAAAAAATGAGGACTCGAAGTGTATGAGCAATTTGCTTACATTAACGGCAGTTTTAATAACAATGCCGCTTAATAATAATGATGATGCATACATGCATTCATAAGGCTCACGAATTTCGTTTTCGTTTAAACATTAAGTTTTGCCAGTGCCACATGCCGATTTTTTTTCTTCATATCCATGCTAAACTGATAATCAAATTATACCACAGGCTGATTGCATCAACTTCAACCAACACCCCTATTTAGGCCAGGTGCGTAGATTAAATGAATCCAACTGACCTCATATTTCAGTAAAGCAAATGAAAGCAAAGGTAAACATTTTATGATGACACGCAACAACCACCACTATGATGTCGTATCGCAGATTCACTACTTGAGGTTTATAAAAACCAACGTTCGTCATAACTCGCCACTTGCATTCCTGTTTAACAAATTGTAGAGCAGAAGAAAGTTCGCTGCACTAACTAAGATAAACACAAAGACCATTAAGCTTCTTAAAAATCAATAACTTGAAAATTGCAAAAGAGAGACTTTAGGTAGTGTTTTTTGCATATTTTATTCATTAAGATCAATAAAACAGAATCCATCTTATCATGTTCTACCTCACAAACTTAAGAGCAATTTAACCTACTCAAGCGGTTTCTTGCATGATGCTGACGAGAGAGCCGTCATGTGAATTGGGGGAAATCAAATATGTAGAGGCAACTATGTCTAGTTGATAGTTTATTGAAATGCTAAGCGATTAATATTAAATCAATGAGAATCATATGTAACTAAATAGTCGTAAATTTGTTAGTTCTGGAAATATTTTCTAGATCCGCAATTTGTATAAAACTTGTATGGATTGCGATTCTGTAACAAATGAGCCTCTGACAAATTTCCTTTGTTCATGAAAAATTGTACATGCAATATGCATCAGAACTTTATTCGATACATTTATTCTAATTTATTCCATTTTCAATACTTTATGCGGTATAATTGTAAAAATACGGAACGAAAGGAATACTTTTCTGATACTTGTGTAAGCACGTTAAGCATGCAATGTTAAAACTAAAGACATAACCACGTAGCACATGTCTGTTGTATAACTTTGAATGTGAAGCATGTTTTACAAATAAACACATTATACTTGTGTTTCCTGTGTAATGTGTTGCATATCAAGACATAATATTAATGATCTATTTTTGCAGAAAAAAATTTAGAGAGAAGAAGAAAACAGTCCAATGAACTTTGTTCATAGCCCAATCGGTTAACTGCTTGAATGATAATGCGTCATTCCAAAAGAGTCTAATCGTGGTTGGTGACCTTTATCAATTTGACTGTAACCGTTCATTGGCTTACACATATCAATTCAATTCAGGTTACTTGAAACTATAAGAGTTTGGAATTATTTATCATTTGATTTGAAGAAAAATAAAAAATTCATATACAAGCTTCACATCACACGATCACAGCATAATCCCACCCCACTTCTTATAAAGCTTCAACCTCACTACGACTGAAATGCATTGATAGACAAGAGCCCGATATCGTTATCAATCAAAGCTACTATATCATCAACTTATCACACCAAGACTTTTGACATGCATGAGAAATAAACACAAAAATAGATCTATTGGTCAGAGTAAAAAAATACAAACTCACCCCGTTAATTAATAAGCAAATCGCCTCCAGAAATATGGTCAATGTTCCCAAGCTTCTTTTTTAGATGTAATAATCTTGTAAGCTTTAAAATGTCATTCTTTTTCTTTACAACGAGTATCACTTTTAATTTTCCTCACATGTATTTAATCAACAGCTACAGTTGCACTTTCAATAAAATCTAACAACACACCACCTATATAAAAGTCACTGTCCTTTCCTTTAGCAAAAGGAATTGTCAAGAGAGGAATTGTTAATGCCGAGTCGAATTTCACAGAGAGGAGAGAGAGATAAACTTAAATCCAACAATCTGAGTGTCAGCTGGAGATCATGAAGTTTCATAAAAACACAATTATATGATCGCTTATAAAGCAAACAACGTGCCTAGATACGGTTGACTGCTACTTTGGGATTTGCTTGTAAAAAAGACTACTCCACATATTCCAGTGCTTCTTCTAAAACATAGCACAGATATGAGGATATGCTAATTCTGAACCTGCACTCGCCGGTTTTAATGAACATGAGCAAGAACTCCCTGTAGCTTTTTTAGCCTCTATATTGAACTACGAATTGTTATTGTTTTACACAGAAACAACGAACTCTACAATTCAAAGAAACTCCCTTCTTTTGTCAGGTTTGTCGAGTAAAGTTTTTTCTGTTGAGGAGTTTATAAGATTCCTCATATTTTAGAATAATTTATTTTGCACACATTCCCTCTCATTCAAGACTGAAGGTTGTACTGATGTCAGCGGTTTTTTACTTGGTCACAGGCCATGTACCCTGTTTTCTTCATCCCTCCTACCTTGAACACTGGAAATACCTTGGACGGTTTATATTTAATATTGCTCAACGGAATTCCTACCGTTTTGCTATCAAACCACTGTCAAAATAAAAAGTAAACCATAGAGAGGGAGAGAGACGCGTAAAGGACAGTGTGCAAAATATTTCTGCAAAATGATCTCGACTTGTTTGCTACTATAGCGTTGTAGCAATTATGTCTGCTACTTCTTGCTTGCAACTTGCAACAACTCTTCTTAGTACTCGTACCAGTGAAGCACCAACAAACTATGCCTCTATGAACAAAGACCAAGAGGCTCAAATCAATCATTCATTCATTCCTTGGCACTACACACTAGAACTATGTGAGGAGGGACTAGCTCATCACAGCTTTAGTAGAGAGAAGAAGAGAAAAAAACCTCGATTCCCCATTTACATGATGATGATATTATTTGTAACAATATAATTTTATAGTTTCTGAATACTACATAACGCATATGTATAATACCATCTTTTCGGTAGATATTATATACTGTAGTGTAGGTCGGATATTACTTTTGCAGGAGAGGATGTAGTCATGATGATGAATAGTTTGCCTTTTGCATATATGACAGTAAAAATTCTGCAGATTTCTTGCTGATTTTTTTTCTTTCTTCTTTCAAATGAAGGACTGCAATAATAAGTAAAAGAGAATCTTCAACGCTGACTTACTACACTGTCAGCTACAAGAGTGTATTCTTTCACATGAAGTGGAGAGGAGGTAAATATCATTGGGTTATTGAATATGTAAAAAGTGTGCAGCTGTGCTCAACATTAAGTATAGTGTAATAAAGGAGACAGAGCATTATTCCATTGTTACCTATTTAGTTTCTTAATATCTGTTGATATTTGTGTTGCAGGTAGCTTTTAACGTCGTCCAAAGCAACCAGAGCAACAAAGCAAAGTTTAAAAGTCTTTAATACACTGCATTTCATGATAAAAAATGTTTAAGGATTCATATATAAGCATATATATTCTTCACTTAATAAAAGTTGCATTAACTTGGATGCAGTATGGTCAAGATAAATTGAAATCGAATTGTACAACTTTGCAGCACTTGGGTGAGCTTTTTCTTCTTTGTTGCATTTTGTGATAAAAGTTATACACTGGTGTAGTCGAACATTTTTACACAAGCTCTTTCATCGAGATGCCATAATGTGTACGTGATGCATGCTGTGAAATGCAGCATAAATCTACAGTGCTGATAAAAAGGCATCAGTTCAGAGAAACCTTATGATGAAGATTAACTTTGACTTAAAGAGGAATGCTATATTTATATGTATTATAAACTTAAATATTGATAAGAAAGTATTTCTCTCTCTAAGCACCCGGTTGAGTTAGCAACACTAGGCACAAATCTACTTAACTGTGATGTGAATATTGTAAATTTTGATAATCATTAAAACTATTAAACTATGCTGCAGCATGGGTGAAGAGAGCTTGTATGCTTGGTGGATAAGAGCACCTTTTTTTATAAATATAATATAAAAAGATGGCAATTTCCAAGGGTATGGCTTGTTTACAAGCGATTATTGATTAGACATGACTCTTCACAAACTTTTTTTTCCGTATTATTTGTTGCAAATGAAACATCATTAGATTAAAAAAAGCTAACAAAGCAAAATGTAATGTTGTATGAAGATGACTACTTGTGACATCGGTTGTTGTTGTAGCTGATCAGATGGTAAATAAAGGACGCCAAAAAGTGGTACAATCCTTTTAACTTCACTGTTCCTGATGTCGAGCCAATCTTTTCTCTTTTATTTGACGTTGAAGGAACACCTGCATTTAGTTCAAGATCACTGTGAAGCATGATGTGCATAAATACTTATATTGTTGATGGCAACGTAAGTTCAGGGAAACTGACTGACTGACGTTCATTGGATTGGAGAGGGTTGAAATAAATGAGATATACTCGTGCCGTATAGGTTTTGTTGCTTGCTGAATAAAATTTGCGCAATGTGATGGTGAAATGTTAAATCTCGGTTTTGAATGCGAAATCTCTAAAACCTCGACTAGGCAGGTGAGGCACTTAGGCATACCTAGGGAATCTTGTTTCACCGGTTTCCACACTGTGTCATTAGGCCAAACTCAGAGTTAGTGTGACATTTAAACATAAGCTCAAGAGTAAAATGATGATGACCATCATCATGAAGATAGGATGATGAAAAATGGTGGAACATTATCATTCATACATTACACTGTTGAAAAATGTACGGGTACATGTGTGTTGGTGCTACAGGGGTGCAAATCTCAATGAAAAATGATACACGCACGTACATATACTTTTCATGTCTACATTATCATGGGTATCAACATTTTTTCAAAGGGATCTCTAGTAAAAGACAAGGGTAATTGCATAGAGTTGTAGTTAAGACTTGAGACTAAATAGCGCACTGAAAGTGGAAATCAGTGAAAAAATTATATGGTGTGCACAAAACAGGGTTCAAGTAGCAGACCAGACTCAAATGAAACTGAATAGAGACATATCGTTCTGATTTTTCTCTTTCAATGCGATTTCGACCCATGCCCAAGCCCGTTTAGGAGTTTCCGTAAGTTTTCATTTCAATGCAAAAGTTGTCGCTGCCAGTTTTTGCCACTGGCGTATATCCTATTGGTGCAGCATGCATTCTCACTAATGGCTTTTGTAAAAAAAATGGCCAAACGAGGAATTACTTTTGCTCTCTGAAGAGTAGGCAAATACATGACGGAGCACTACGTGATGTGATTAAGGGTAAATCAAAAAGATACCCTTTAAGAGGCACACAGAAAAATGGAATCCTATTTCTATGCATATTGCTACTGCTGTGAAGGAGCCTATTTCAAATCAAAGGTCAAGGCACAAAAAATGCTGAGTATGTGTTTAAAACTTTTCTTTTCTAAAAGAATTTTGGATCATACGAACGCTAATAAAATAAACGCAGGTCTCCATGCGAATCCTTTTGTACATTAAAAGAATTTGGTATACACACTTTATCCTGCACCTGTATTTGCAAATCATGATCGGAATTACCAACCAAGTCGAATAGTTTGACATTTGTTAAACATTAAATCACTTTGTAAACATGATGACTTCTAGTTTGCACTCATTCCTGTCAAGTAGGTGTACAGTGTACATTTATAACAAGTGCACAATCCATGTGTGTCGTCAGTCATCAGCATGTACGAAGAATTACACACAACCAGATATTTTAACTATTTTAACACGCCATGGTCGATCAATGAACAGAACGGAAGCTGAATTTTCCATTGACACAAATACAGACAAATGTCAGAATGTGCATTTATGTAAACAAGTAGAATCGAAGGTGATAGCTCATCATTAATATCACGATTTGCATTTTAATACCTGAATTGAAATCGAAATGACCATCACGAACAGGATAAGGTTTTACGAGATTTGCGAGCTTATTGATTTTGATGTGTGCAATTTTTGATCATGAATCAGGATCCCATGAAATGGTGCACGCTACTTTGCTTGACGTTTGGTCCTTCTGTAGTCCGCTTCTAAACAACATTTGAATATTATGTATATTGTTCGATATAGCATGACTGAGTGAGTAAAAACTATTATCAAGCATATAAACATAGTCGTGCTTATCGCTCAGAAAATGTGCATATTTTAATAGTAGTATAGTTACAAGTAGCTTCATTATTCTTACAATTAGTCTTGTCAATCCGGGAAAAGGTTTTTTTACTGACTTCACCGAATAATGTGAATTTAACATGTATGTAAAAATTCAAACATGATGCTATCTCACATGCTTATAAAACTTTTTTTGTACACGGCTGATAGCCGAACTCTGGTTCTGGCCTATGCTTTAAATGTTTAAATGACCAAGCTCAAGAGAAGCAAAATGGTAAAAGTTATGTTATTTCATTTAAGTAGTAGTCCAAATGAACTTTTTCGAGATTTTTCATCATGAATTAGGGCATGTGCTAATTAGAATAAAGCGCATCGGAAAGTTCAGAAATCGAAAGGTATATGCATATTGCTAAAACCACATTATGAGTTTTTTCAAAGTTAAGCACTTTTTAAAAAAAATCGAATGAAAAGTAATAAATACCAGAATATTTTTATCATAATATTTAGGAGCAGTTTTTAATGATGAATGCATTGTGAGGACTTCAAACAGAGGATTTATGGTACATCTGAAGAAAATGTTGTTTAAGGAAAAATTACTAACTGCAATCGCACAGTCGAAAACAACAGAAAACACCTTTTTTCCTTTCAACTGGAATGACAAGTTGCTCTTAGCAGCAGGTTTTATGAGAATCAAATGTTTAAGCAACACCATCTGAGCATACCCAAAGGAAGGCTGTGTTTGTGTGACTCGGTTGAAATGTGTACGAGTTTATCTGGTGTCTGGTTTTTTAGTAAAATAAAGGTAATTTTTATGCACTTGAATGAAATCAATTCATATTCACACTGCACAACGTTTTTTTAAAATGATGATGCATTCACTTGTTTTTGTAATTCTGGTTATGTTGTATGCCAAGGACAATAAAATAATTTTGATTTCTTGTTGGATTCATGCAAAAAAATAAAATAAAAATGGTATGTAGGTCTTTCGCGTATCTGTTAAGAAATCTTTAACGGTCAACCGTGCTTGCGGGTTCAAATCTTCCTAGAATGACAATTAAAGAAATTTTGGTAATGAGACTAATCTTAAGAAACAAAAGTTATTTTTTTAAACTTATTTGAATTCTCTTCTATAATAAATAGTTGTGTGATTAGCAAATAAATATTTACATTGCATATTGTGTCTCCATTATTTAATGCGTCCTCCCGAATGTATCTCACAGAACACTTTTGTAACATTTTATTAATAAATTGATGCTGGGTTTTAAAAATCCACAAAATCATACAACTATCGCAAGCAATTGAAAACATCTTTTAAAATAAACTAACTTAAAATGAATTCAATATCGTAATTATGTCAGAATGTTATGGTTCTAGCTTTTTGACATTGGTGAGTTGGATAAATGCCAACCATAGAATGGGTTGACTGGTACCCTATTTTTTGCAGCACCTTGTAGGGTTCGCGTTCGGCTAATTTTGTTTGTTATTTCATTCTCAAACTACGCTGAATCATCGGTAATTTTTTGAAAATGTTAACGTTACCATTAATGAGTTGGTCCGGTTTTTGAGACATGTTTGGATCACCAATCGCCATCACAAAATAACAATGGTGTATTTCACACAATTTCTGATTATGGAAAAATAAATTTCATATGCCTCATGGATTATCGGACCCAAAAATATCGTGGATATTACAGGCAATAACTATCGTGTTTACTATTTATTTGACGATGGAAGTACAAAATAAGATAATCTCAAAAAAAGCCAATTCTTCTTATCATTAGAGATTTTCGATGAAATGAAATGTCTGATTGATGATATGCAGGAAATACTTTTAAGATGCTGCTGTTAAGGCAATAGTTGGCATGTATGAGATTCCACAGCAGATTTGATAATTAATCCATACGGTTTAGTTAACTAGTTTTTAGTAAACCATTGGTTAAGTGCCGCAAAAATAGTCGCTAATATTAAACTGGATTCTGTGAAAATCCTCACAGATTCTGTAGTTTGCATTAAATATACAAATTTGGTATGCAGAAAAAAATATGATAATGATTTATAAACCTTTTGAAAGTTAATATGTTAGATCTTATTTAATTCTTTTCAGCATTAGGTTGGAACTTCAGTTCAATGATTTATCAAAGGATATGAATTGCGTAGATAGATCCTGCGGAAAACTAATAGTCCACAGTATATAATATAATATTACATGTAAAGTTATAATTTGTATTAATATACGCCCAAGATAATCCATCCGATTTCAATCAAGTCCCAACTGGACAGTTAATCCTAGAGTAATCATCATAAGTTGGATACCTATACAAATACAATTATACAGAACATACCTACTCAGTACACAACAGGATTAAGTACATTAACTTTCACAGTAAATTTATGTCTACGATTATAAAGACTTGGAGATTCAATGCTAACATACTTAAGTAAATAACGGTTCACTGATAGCCCCAAGAAAATAACTCGAATTTGTAACTTTTCACATGTCAATTACATAATTATCTTAAACAATACTTAAGGTGTATTGTGTCTTTGCCTGGAAAATGTATCCTTCAACCTCACAAGGGCAAGAAAATGTAGGCCATTTTAGTTATTGACTTGGCAAACTTTACATACAGCAAAAGCTTAGGTAGTTTTAGCTAGCAACTGAAACCTAACTTCAGTAACGACATTATTCCTTTATCATTAGAACCCCCTGAAAAGCTAAACAAACTCGACGTCATTTATTGCCACCAACGACATTACACAATTTGTTACGTTATGAATATCACATACTTGTATATTATAATATATCTCTCTCAGTGTAAAACAAACAGTCCTTATAAACCTTCTCTTCCTTACAGATAACAGAGATTCACCATGAATTATTGAATATCATTCTGTAACTGAAAGCTTAATCACGTTACATATAATCGACATCACAGCAGCTACAAATCGCTGCAGTATATATCTTACAGTTCGCGTACACTTAAAATTACACGCGACCGAGACAACTGTAATAGGGTGTGCGTGGCTAGTATAGGCTAGTCAGTATTTTTCTGAACACAACCATCGACACTGAAGTTTCCTGCTTCTTCCCAGTACCCTCAACGTTAAAGAAATCTACATGAAAAGCGATAAATCGCTCAACTTTCCTAAATATTCCCGAGGTTATTTGAGTGTTGTTCTAAAAAATAACGCATTAAATTAACAACGGGCAACATGCCTGTCGGCAGATGTACATATCCAGTACAAAGAAAACAAACTACCGTCGGCCGTAGGACACTGGCTAAGCTAAATCTGTTGAAAGCAGACGATAACTTATCAACGACAATTATTATAAAACTTTATTAAATTATAACGCAAATAAAATTACCAGCACACTGTAACAAAGTATTTCATTAAAAGAGTAAAGCACCATTTTACTGCACTGCAGGTAAACGATTCATAGTTTTATATGACTATATTCCAAAATCGACATTATGTTAAGATAAAAGGCAAGTCTGTGCGCTTCCACACTGATGTGGTTATAGTTTGATAATCAGTACTTGAAATGTAAAACTTCCACATAAACCTTTGCACGGAATCATTTAATAAATTGATGTAATTTGATTCGCAAATAGTTTTGGATATCGTTTGCTAAACGACACAAGTCTACATATTGACAACGAGAAATTAATAACGTTTTCAAATTGAAACAGTGGAGAAATACGGCATAAGTACCAGGGTAATTGGGGTCGCAAGTACATATTGCTATTTTTGAGTTACCGTTGGTATCTGACTATCAGTGTAAACACTGGAATACTCACTTCAGGTAATGATGATCATAAAATTACATCAGACTCATTGTGTAGTACGAGATTACACTAAACTTTTCTAACAGTGCAGTGCAACGCTGCATACCTGCAAAGATCCCGAACCAAGCTAACCGATGAGCTAACGCTGATAACTAAAAGTTCTAGCTAACAAGTTATACTGCATTAAATAGTTTTCCCAGATTATTTCTGAATTATTGAGATACATCTCTATGCCGTTTAAGCAATCGTTAAGAAGTTATAGATTTACGACGAAGAGAGGACAAAAATTTTGAGGATGACTTTTTCTGAGGTCTTAACTTTAAACTTAATGTTTTCGTGTTAGAGTTATCCTCATCAGTATATTGAGGCAGGAGATTTTTTTCCGTAATCAAATTGTTGATAACCGCTGCGTTATTCCCGTTCACTAAAATTTGTTTCTCTTTTTCTTTGAGAGAAGGCTGAGAATTATCTTTAGAAGACTTTTTCGTCTTTTTAAAAGCCAGCCCCTCGGATGGGAGACGCATGAGTTTTGAGATCGATTTAAAAAATGAAAGTTTTTCAGACGACGACGATGGAGAATCTTCTGTTGTATTGGGAGACTTTTCAGGTGTTTTATTATTTAATAATAAAATATTTGGCTCTGAAGTCTGAGTCTGTAGGTCAACTGTTGACTTGGCTTCGTTTTGAAGTATTTCACATTGAACACTACTGTTCTCCGATTGATGTATATTCGGGTTATGAGGAAGTTTGATCAAATCTGGTTCTTCTTTTGGGAGCTTCTTCCTTTGTTGGTCCTGGAGGAGAAAAACAATTTAAAAAATACAATCTGGTCAGTGTTATACACACATTGATCATAAATTGACAGCTGAAGAGTTAAAATGTAGACGTTTCATTGAATATTTCTCCTATTAAAAAGAAAAAAATAGAAAAAATATACATAAGGTAAGAGTTATATATTATTATCAAAATGGCTTACAACTATTTTCACAACAATGGAAGTTGGTATAGCGGAGGTAGCTGTACTATGGTACATTGTCGAACAGAAAATTTAGAGCATGGAGGCTGTTTGTCGCACTAACGCCTGCTTTTGCTGTGTGTTATACTAAAATATAGAGATTAAATAAATAGGAACAAAACAAGTTCCAGAAGGTGATTCACATCGTTTTAAAGAAAATACTCGATACAACAATAGTCGTTAAAAGTTGTTCCCAGTACCCGAAAAGTGCAGTTGTGAAAAGTGTGGGCAAATAGATATAGTTACATGGTTGCGAATTTTAAGCAATAGATTGGCAGATATAATTTAGACTACCCACTTAGCTTCAAGTGTACAAGAAAAGAAGTTACCGAATTTCACCATAATAACTAATTGCCCGCACGCACAGAGCATTTACCAACTTCCACTGCCCCTCCAGGAAAATTAAGAAATAAAGTAAAATAAACAGTTTTACTGTCTGACTTACTGAAATTTATTCAATCAGACAAGTAAATAAAATATATCCATGCAAAAGTTTGGCAAAAAGAGTGATTCCGAAAAAAAAAATCTTAAAAATTACAAAAGTTCCGATCATAATTAAAAGTGCGAGAAAGAATACATTCTCGAAGCATCGAGCAATTAACACATTTTAAAGGTGCATTATTGACATATTGTTTTCAACACAAGACTAAACAATCAAATTGATTTAGCTGTTGTTCATCGAGAGAATATTTCTACAATACACACAAGGTTCCGCAGCAGTGAGTAATGTGTGGATGAGGTTTGGAGCAATATATACAGCAGTTTAGAACAATTTAACAGATTTATACAGGTAAAAGAGAGTCAATTCGAAGGAAAATTTAACTCACGATGCGCATCCAATTTAAACTAATTTTATCTATAATTCGTTATGCTTATGCTGCAAGGTGTCATCATTATCATTACATCATTAGCCTATTCAACTGCGCTTAATATTTCTGCAAATTACAGTCCACAGTTAAGTTTTTGAAACTTTGGCTAAGGCGTTTACAATGGATACTAGAGGTTTAAATATATTTTAAATGATTTTCCCAGAACGCTAAAACATTTTAAGTGTAGCGTTTCATCAATAAAGAAAGGGTTTGACTATCTAAAATGTTTCCGACGAAGATCAAAAGTACACACAAGTAACCTAAAATTACGTGTAATTACGGTAACATTGTGTTGCGTTTTATGATTCATGCAGAATACATTAATTAGTAATATACATGCAGTTATAAGCTTAGCCTTTGGAAAGCAGGCAAATGTTAATAGTAGTTGTTAGTTAGAGGAATATGGAATATTGTGAATATTAACTTAAATTTACAAGCAGAGAAATAATTGTGTACATACAGGTGTGTTATTTCATATAGCTGTGTCACAGGCTTTGAATAAAGAGATAAAATATAAGCACTAGAAACAAATTTTATTTATAACTTTATACATGCACATGCCCCATGCAAGGTTAACCAAAGTAACCAGGAAAGTGGAGAAATTAATAATTTTGAAAGTTTCGATACATGTCATAGTTGTTGTAAGAAATATTGTTGTAGCAGTAATCGTCAAGGGTGTACAATCTTTTAGATAACCCTACCTCTTCACTTGACTTAGAACTTTCCAGCCTATTTCCAGGCTTTCTCGCACTATAATTCCGTGTTTCCTCAAACTCCATTGGTTCATAATGAGGTCCGTTAGATCTCCCTTGCAAGGACCTCAACTGTCCAGTCCTTTACAACATAAACGAGGTTACATTACTTTCATTGTTTACCCTTTCTTGGAGGTTAATAAAGTCCCAAATTTAAAAATCAAACACTTAAAATATATTAAGTACATAAAAACACGAGAAACTCGGTTCTAACTTGGTCGTTAAAAATGATGTAATGAACACTAAATACCCGACTCTCATTTCTCATGTATATAGGCACCAACGTCACTAGTGTCACTACACATGTATATGAGGTAACTCAATTTAGAACTCATTACAAATAAAATGCATTTACATGCAGCACAATCAAAGATATGTACATTAAAAGGTGTTCATTAACGAGGCAAAAATCACACCAGCAGCTAGTGAAATCAATTAAACGGCAGATCAAAAAGATGTGACTGTCTTCAGCCCACTTTACATATTATTCAGGTAAACTTTTCAAGAAACCGTGAAAATAAATACTGTAGCTGGGCGCAATGTAAATAGAAACGTAATATTGAGTTCGTAGTTTGAAGAATTGAAAATATCGGTAGTGTGACAGGCAAAACCTTAGATGTAGTATTAGTTCATAAAGCACATAACAAATGTAATGGTAATGGTTGATGTTGGCAAACACAAAATCTTCAAACAGAAATGAATCTTGAGAACATATTATTAAAAATTGAAAAGAAAAAAACTATACAAAGCTACAAGTGCCTTTAACTCCGAGAAACTGGTAAGAACAATAGCAAATGATCAAATCGCTGTTTTAGAGGTACGTAGCTAACAAATGTGAATACTACCACGTGCGAAAAAGCGCACATTGGTTTTGCAAATATTTTCAGACTAGTTACATCATCAAATAAAAATACAAGAAGATATTAATTCTCATGCGATAACATGCGAAGGCGCTTCTCCATGCTACTATGCTGAAAACTAACGCTCGCACATTTTCTCAAGGGGTAATTAACCGCAGCTCGGGCTGACTCTAACCTGCGGTCAGCAGCAGCACGAAAAGTAACCCGGCGGTCCTTTGCTGACATCATTTCTGAAGCGTCGCCCATAATGTCTTCTTCGCCGTTAGAAGAATCTTTACTGGAAGACTCTCTGGTGAATCCTCGTTCCCTAAGACTCAGCATACTTTGAACCGACTTGGATCGAACTATCGGATTATGAATGTTTGCAATCGGACCGGAAACTGTTAAAAATCAATCAGTTAGGGTTAAATTTCCAAAATATCAATACTGTAGTCTTGTTAAGGGGTAGTAAAGAATCCAATATAAAATAAAATGCTTCACTTTCTAACAAAATAAAAAATCCAATGACTAAACTAATCTCCAATTTGTACAATATACTGCACATAACCATAAGATGTGACCCAACCCGTTCTAGTGGCGAATAGATTTGTTGGTTTGGGAAACCAATTGATTCGGACACTTATGTTTTAACACTTTTTACAGGTGGTGCAAGCCACAAGAAACACCAAAGTATAACTTGTGCTAGAGCATTTAGAGAAATCAAGCTCAAATAATATATTCTCCCCATCCCCATCCAAAGTCTTATCGCTATTACTACAGATTAGCCAAAGCAAACTGAATGTTATGAACGCAGAAATGTCGTAGATTACAAAGCATTTACCCAAAAATAATACTCAAAAAGCTGGTAACTAAAGGAAATTCAAGAAGACTATAAACTATTGAAAAAGAAATTAAAATTGTTCTCAGTATCATTTCGCTTAAACCTGTTAATCATGTATACTCACACGACATACACACGAAAAGAACTGACAGTTTACCTGAAGATTCGTTACAATCGGTGAAATCTGTTGAATTTCGATATGACTGACTTTGCAAATTGTTAGAGGCTCTCTCCCTTCCTGAAATGTCAGGAGATTGAGATGGTCGACACGAATCTCCGCCATAGTTGGTCAGAGATGAGTAGTCAGAGGAAGATGTTTGCTGTTGGTAAGTTCGACTAGTAGAAGAATATGGTGGTGTTGGATTTTGTCCAGGAAACATCATGAATGCAGACGTGCTGACTAATTTATGCACTTTTAAAGAGAAACAATTACATCCCCCAAAATAGACAGAATTGAGAATAGCAAATTATTTAAAACTGCTATGTTTAAGGTGGCAAACTGTTAGTACGGCATAGTATATAAGTCTGTGGCTACTTTTGTTACTTTATATCGCATTTTGTAAAATTAATCGTGCTTAATGAAACCCATATGCAATTTCCCAATCAAATTTGCATTGAATCAGATTTAATTAAACCAAAATTATATTCCATTGCTCATTGCCAGTGTCGTGCATGTTCGCCCAACTCATCGTGAGATTAGAACATCGACGTTTATTGTGCTACTAAAACAAACCATGACACTGCTTTAAAATATTCTTAGTAATAATATTAATAGTAAAACGGATTACATGTAGCTCCTAAAATCTCATTCTATCACCCAAAGTTCACATGTGAAAAAATCCCATATCATGCTATCATCATTGCATTAATAAAAAGCATAGTGCGAACAAAGTAAAACTATCATTATTAAAGTCACCTTGAGAACACAGCAGAATGCAATAATTACATGATGACTGCTGTATTTTAAGAGAATAAAACTAGGCTCAAAAAATCATTGAGGAAGGCAGAATTTATTCTTACTCACACAACACATCACAACTTCATGTACGACAACTGAACTAAATAATTTTTAAATGATAAATGCCTGTCAATTACTCTACTATTTATTCCAAGACGATGAAGAATAAAGAAATGTAAAAGAAAAATATAATATGTTTCCAAGAATGAACGTGTAACCTAACGAGACAAGAAATTAATATTATTTAATAAGGCTACACATATGTGTTTTGTATTTCAGTCAATGGATATATTGTCTCTTGGTAGGATAAAGTATTTTTTTTAATAATAAGGAGACTGTTGAACTGAAACGAAAAATCGTACACGATTCTCTAAATATCGGCATTTAAAATATCTTACACATTACCAATGGAAAAAGGGCTTTCCCAAACTCGAGATTACATCTTACTTGAGTATATGAACTATGTGCACCACATTAGAATCAGTGTTTGAAACAAGCATTGCTCTCAAACAAAAAATAACAAGCGTTAAACTTGAGGAGTCATGTACCGCAACAAAGGAAAAGTTAGGTGGCTCAGGTCACACGGCTATTGTATGGAATCCAAAAGAACAACATCTATAGGACCATCAGTATCCCTCGTACTGACGCGCTATAAAAAATGTAAAATAAAATAACAGAAGCTTCGTACGAAATCCATTAAACTTCACAAGCAAATAAAGCAAACACTGTGAAAATAAGAATTGAATCGAAGATCACATTCAAACGGTCACAGCAAACGTGTACTAAGTAAGTGCATGTGAAAAAGCAAGTTTGTAAGTGCATCAAAAGAAATATTGAACACAGTAGGTCATGTATGGAAAAAAACAATTTTCCCTTCAGCTACACTGATTATGGTGAAATCTAAACATTACCATAAATATTCAAAGAATAGAAGAAGAAGTTTAAATCTTTTACTTACGCAAAAACAACACTTAATGCAACACAACATAGAATGAAAGATATAATAAGTAACACCATAAAATTACAAAACTCCTTAATTGCTATGCTCCAAGAATTATCATTCCGCGCCAGCCCCGGAAAGACAAGTGAGAATCCCACTGATTGCAATGTTTTCCCAAATTATACATTAAAATTTAAAGATACAATTTCAAATGAAAATGTAACATATTTTGTGCACGAATTTGGTTTATGCTGATGCTTATTTTCAGAGACGTGCTATATACTGATTTTTTTATATGTTCAGTGTTTATGGAAATGTAACAAGTTTTAGAAGAATTGAATGGCTGTACCTGCAGAGGGGCAATATATGGAACTAGCACCATCATCATCAATGTCATCTTGACTGTTGCTCATAATTGACCCAGTACCTGTAATAAACCATAAAATGCATAAATAAAAATCTGATTTGCAATTAAAAGACCGGTGGCGTCAATGGAACGACATGATGCGCAAATTTGTGCTTTATATTAAACATTTTAAAAAGATTAGACTGCATAGATGTATAAACATATTTTACCTAAATAAGGATGTGCCCGACCCCCTGCTCGAAGTAATATTTCCAAACTATTCAGACCAGGATTATTTACAATTGAAGATTTAACCAACATTTCAATTTGTTTCCAGCGATGCATTCGCTCTTGTAGTTCTTGTGTTACTTCTGTCAAGGCAGCTCTGTTAGTGAAAGAAATAAAAAAGGGGTTGTTAAGAAACCGTCAAAACTAACTCAAGGGTTCAAACCAAATAAATCGATTTTACCTTGCTTCAAGTATTGCTTTGTCTACATCATCAATTGACCTCGCATGGGTGGCAACAAAAGCTCCCATCAGACTGGATCTCTTCTTCTTTAATTTGTCGCACTATAGAAGTCATAAACGTCACATAAATTTGACGACAACGGACAACCTTTATTCTATACCCTTCAAAGTTAAAATAAACATGTCACGTACTGCTTCTTTGGCTTGTTTAAGTTGTTTTTCAGCAGATTGTCGTTTTTTGTTGTGGGATTTTGATTCTAATTCGTATGTTAATTGCAACCAATGCGTTAGAGCCGGTGGTGGAACCCAACACTTATCTTGCAACTCAACTTCAGCACGTTGGAGCTCATTGCGAAGTACCTAGATAAAAGAAATTCACAGTATTAAACATTTGCCTAATTTTTCGAAATTGTGTTCTTCAAAGGAAATCACAACTACTAAAGATTACAAGAATTTCATCTTCCAGTTCCTCGCAGCAACTCGGTGGCATTATGCTCTCGGGAACATTAGCCACCACCAAGTCTGACCCACGCAGACTTCTAACACTTGCAACTTTGTGCATATATGCCAGATAAATAATTCAGAACTGTGTACTGACGCTCAACTTATAAAACTAAATTCATAAACCCGTTGTGAGTTTGGGTTTTATACAAAATATTAAAATATGGAACTGCAGACAACTGGCGACCGTACAGTTCCACAACTTGGAAGAACGAATTGTATTGTAAATTAGTTCGGAATATTGATGAAAGGAATTTGACTGTCAATTTGGAACGTTCGTTGATAATACGCAACGGAGAGCTTTCAGATCATTACAAATACGAAGCATATCATTTGACGGTAGGATGCAAGTGCATGCACAAAAAATAAAGTACAATAGCGAGAGAGCAAAGAGTAACCTAAAACTTACTATAACTTCCTCTCGAAGTTTTATCAACTCATCCTCATCGTCGGCAGAACTACGGTGAGTAATTTCCCTATTTTTTATTTCTTGATCACATTTGGCTTCCATTTCTTTCTGTAAGGAATAAAACAGTAGCTAGAAAGTTTCGGTAAAGTTAGCGCAACAGTTTTCGCGCACAATGTTTTACCTGTAAGTCTCTCAGCGTTTCTTCTGCCTTCATTAGTGCTTCCATATCCTTGGACATTCGACTTAAATCTCTTTGTGAGGATTTGTAACGACAATATACTAAATAGCAAACGGTCACAGCAACTAACAATAATGTCGTTAAGATTGCGTCTTTTGTGCGATTTGTGTTATCTAAACAAAACAATCGAGAGAGTTTATTAAGTGTGTACAGCAGAATCCACTGATAAATGTACAAATTTGTTCAGAAATACCTTTAGGAGTACCAAATAAAACAACATCTTGCGCCTTCAAAGTGAGTTTTTGTCTCGTAATCACATCTTTAATGCCAAGGTTAGTGGTAAGAAAATTATGATGATTAACAGCAAGTCTGCAATTAACCATTATTTTGGAATATTTCAAACTGAATGAACTCAGATCGGTGGGAAAATAAATAAAAATCTGCTACGATGGCTCAATCTGAAGAACATGATGATCACGTAGAATATTTGAAACCATAATGAAACTTGATAAAAGTGACATCATATCTTTAGGATTAGTGTACAAATATTTGATAATACACATTCGTTGCCAGCAACACGAGAACTGAATAAAAGGTTTGGCATAATTCTAAAACTCATCAAATCAAATATAGGACAAAAACTGTCACATTTACTTTCTTACTCAAAAGTTCCAATCATGAGCTAAAACTTTATTAAATTGATTAAAAGAGCCCGGGGTTACTATAACCCACATACATACATATTGACAGTCCTTTCCGTAAAAATTGCTGACATATACGTTGCATTTGATAGTTATTTTACAACTTTGGGTAGATTGGAATTTAATTCATCACAGGCCATTCAACCTTTCGTGTATATAACCCACTTCAATCATATTCAATGACATATAACATATGCATCTAACATTTTAATTAGTAAATCAACTTCATGACCAATGGAATTGAAGTTATTTTATTTTACATTACATGGTCATGATCCCCATGCTTTCAAGTTGAGCCATCTAATGATCCCTAATGATACCTTGGCAAATACGTTCCATTGATTGAAAGTTGAATGAACTTCTCCTGATACTGAGGCAGGCCTACAAACATACTCAACCATTCCACAGTCTGATCGACGGTCCAATTGTGTACCTCAGATTTTACCCAGGTTTCCCAAAGTTCTCTAACTGACACTTGATTGTCATTATTTTTGTGAAAGTTCTCTTGTCTTTTTTCATAGTCTTTATCATACTTCAGTTCTTCACGAAGAAACTGTTAAGTAAAAATGGATTAAAAAACAGACGATCAGTCTCTGAATTTCAAAACATACTTACATTTCCCCTTCCATTGTAGTATAATGTTACATGCTAAATACCTTTAAATAGAATTCTCTTTTTAGCATCTAACATTGCTACTCTTCTAACGTTAAACGTGTGCAGTATGTTAACACAGGAATGGGGCTTAGTACTATTTATTTCACTTCTGCTTTTGCGAACAACCAAGTCACTTAACTATAAATCCCATTGAAAATATTTAAGCTTAGGGAGTTGAGGGAAACGGAAAAAAATTGGGTTTTGTTAACTTTTTTTTAGTTTGCAATCAAAAAGACATAAATCGGCTCTTCGACTTCCGCATCAATACATATAGAAACACGAAAGAGGACATAAGCAATAGGATATTTCAAAATACCAGTGTGCCTAAATGTATTAGAGGTCAAGGATATTGTGCAGCAGAGAAACAAAATGGCAAGGAAAATTTGTCATTAATTAACGTATGGTTTAGCACTGCTCTAGCGACATGAATTGGTACACGGATTTAGATCAGTGATAGATAACAAAGATTTCGCCAGTTGAGAAAACTTTCAGTTTTATGTGAGCAAATAACACATTGAGGAATTATGGGACGAAACAATCGAGAGTTTTTGTGTTGGAATCAATCCAGAAATGCAGAGAGATTTAAAAAAACACCTCCGGATTGCACAAGGAGAAGAAAGTTCGACAAAAAGTCTATAGTCTACACAGTGATACGATACGTTTTATGCAACTATCATGCGCACGTCGTGCACTACATGTACAGCTGTACATTGCGCACTTCTTTTACATCTCTTTAAAAAAAATGGCATCATTACCTCATTAGATTCATACAGATCGATGTTTCCATTCTTATCATCATCAAGTTGATGGTGTAGGGCATGGATGGCTTCCAATGCGAGCTTCTCGTTCTCATCCAATGAAGAACACCAAGGTTCACTTTTCGGACAGGCATCTGTACGAGGAAAATATTTAAAAAAAACTACTAAAGAACAAAACTACTCTGAAAATTACGAGTATATGCAGGGAAAGCAACAGGAAAACTACTGACACCGACACCATAATATCTGAAATGCACTATGCGTAATTAAGCCCAATAGTTAATGAATGCAGTTTGCAGACAAATACTAAACGAACAATGCAACAATAGCAATAACAAAGAGGCGAAGATGCGGGAGAATTGTGAGTTGTGTGAGCACACTACTACAATAGTTCTAAAGGAATGAATGAAAATGAACCGTTCGAAACAAACCCGAAACATATTCCTAAAACCTGCTGGGCCAGTTGACAACGACATCATCGGCATAAAAATCTGTGGTTAAAGTTGTCTAAGTTTTGCTTAAATCTCCACCCATACGGATTTATAATTTTTAATAATGAAATGTCCTAAAAACTAATTTATATTTAATGCCTGCACTTTTCTTTATATTATAACCAATCAAGATTTCTAGCCTATAAGCTTACATACATACGCACGCTAGCCTAATTTTCCGTCCCTTTTCCTCAATCCACGCAATCATTAGCATAACCGTTTGCGTAACAAATGCGCTTACGACGAAACCACAAAATTTGAAGAAAAAAACTTTGCCACCGTCGTCACTGGAAAATATTACCGAACACTTTTGAGTCATTTCATTTCGATGCCATAAATTGAGTGATAGTGACAGTCACAAGGACAAATGCCATCATATGTAATTCAATAGCTTTGCAGATTCAAAAGTTGAGTTTTTCCCAAATTTATTTCATTTCATACACACGGTTTGAACTAGTATATGACATTAAACAGTACACCTAATTTGCATGCATATCAAGTGACGTATTAAAAGTACTGCGTATTACATACGATCTACAAATCTACACTGGATTTTATAGCGTGAATTAAGCTATAAATATGATTAGGGATATTCTGTCATTTTCCAAGTACAAATGTACAATAATAAATGAGCAAAATGACATTAACACACCTTCTGGTGGCTAAAAGTGGATGAGTAAGTGTACAATGGTTATAGTTGTAATAACGTTCAAAATAAACGCGCAAGGTTAAACATAAAAGTCATTAGCTAAGTTTTAAGTAAAACTATTTAAATTTGCAGGGTCGAACTGGTGATCATTAGCTAAAACCCAAGTAACATGTAGTAGTGCATGAGTGATTCTTAAGCATCACGACTCTATAAAATGCATTTACTGCCTAATAAAGTCTAAATTTATAGCGACAATTTATTTAAGTTTGCGTAGACGACAAGATATATTACGTCGACAAGGTGAAGACATACGGAACTATGTAGTCTGTTTCATTGATTTGATAGTTTTACCCATCTTTAAGCTGGACAAGTAGTAATCCAGAGTACAAATAAAGAATTAATGACGATGACGACCGACTAACTAAAGTGAACTATTGAAAATGCTTGTTATACCTGATTTACCTAAAATACATACTGAAAATGCCATAGCAGCACAGGCTGCCTATACTATTTCCACAAGTACCATAAATATTTCAGATATTACTGGATTAACATATTAACATGTTTCATCAACAAACGACCCCACCCGATGCCCTTTTTTAAATCGTAATACAATTTGAATGAAGTTATAGCAAGTATGTACATACGAATAAGAGGATTCAATTCAATATGGGTAGGAGCTGCACTAAGCACTTTATAGGCTTGTCTATATAATTACGGGATAATGTGACCAATAATAAATTCAATAAGAATGTGACCATTCAATAAGAATGTCTTTAAATCCATTTAATTTAGTTAGTGCAGGTTTTTAAAATTTTCCGAACAACATCTATGACCTTAACCCTAACCTTAAACTTACGATTAGTTGATTGATATTTGATGGAAATCAATAGAAAATAGACAAATATTTACAAATATTACAAATATTTACAAATTGCTTATGGAAGAGGACCCTGACTACGTCGTTTGATGTTATGATTATTTGTGGAGTGGAAAGAAATGTACTTGAGCAATTTTCACGCTTTATCCTTCGGATATCTCTGTACGCATGAACATCCTGATCTCATGGCATCAAGAATTGAAGAAATGATATATTAGTAATATTAGTTCATTTCTCCCTCAGTTCATCATCAAGACCGAGATGAGGTAAGCATGAGCCAATTAAGTATCAGTAACAAGCATTAACTGCCGGATCCCCCAGCAAAATTAATGTATGAATACATGATTAGGTTGAAGCGACTTCTGTACGTTGCGACGCTATGCAAAAGCACAATCACGAGCATATCACAGTTGTTTTCATGGCTTTTGTCATTAGTAACTCATTACATATTGAATAGAAACGCAATCACAAACATACAGATTAATGTAAGTAAACAAGATAATTTTATCACGGGTTCAATTTCCTTCTTAATCTGAGGAAAAATTAACTATTATATTAACATATTATCGAAAGAATTACATGAGCATGACAATGGGTGAATATATAGTTGTTTTGAGCTTGAAAATATTGCATTTGTCCATGACTACTGACTGACTCTGATACTTGACACCAAATACACCAAATATGATGTTACTAGGTAGGTATGCTTTTACAAGATTCACAGATGATAGAGGACAAAAATTAAAAGCACAGTTGACAGGATAAATAAGCAAAGGCACTGCAGTCAATATAAACCGTTGATCTATACGATCAACATTCCACTGATAGAACAAAGTCAATTTAGTAGAAGCGAGAATTATACGAGCAGTTTGTTTTGCAACACTTATTGCTAGTGTTTAATGGGGGAATTCAGTGTGATTTTGTAATTTATGAATTCAAAACTCAATACATTGAACTGTTTTGAATTAAATTAATGGAACAATAATTAGGTCATTTTACTTGAACATGTGAATTTGCACTTGCACAACAGTTTAGAACAAATAACCACTCCAGGCATATTATTTAAGACTTAAATAAAATAATAGTACGTACTTTTGCTTTGCAGAACTACTTTGAATGAAAAAAAAAGATTTACTACCTACCATTGTTAACATCGGATCGGATTCGAATAAATTCCAGATTAAAAATGAATTACGCACGTACATTCCTTCAAACTATCATAACGCTTATATTCACCCAAGTATTCGGTAACCTAGCTCCTTCTCGCCCGTCATACATTCCCTTTAACTATGAGATAGGAAATAATGTAAAGGGGTAACTAACATAACATCCGAGATTCGAATTGAAGGAAGTTTTAGTCAATTAAAGTCTGATCATAAAATTACATATATGCATTGAACTTTTAATTTTTAAACATAACGGTTGCATACACTACTACTAGTAACGATCAAGATGCTTTAAGCTCGTAGAGAAATCGAAAGTATAGCCCTTTCTACGTGACGTTACGTTACGTAAAATGAAATATGTTGCAATGCTCATGCCTTCAACATCCAATTTTTACGACCGACTTAAAATTGTGTATGCAATATTGATTTTGAGCTGCCACGGGGATTGTTGAGTAAGCAATTTCAGTGAAATAGCTATAAATCAGCTCGGTGGCATTGAGTATCGTGAATAATTAGTTTTAATTGTAAAAATAGGTCGTACTGCGGCCCTAAAACTCAATTATATGCATAGCTGGAAGTAAAATACGATGAGCTATTCAATACATATGATTCATACATCAATGATATGATGAGGGTTTTAGGCTTCTACCGTTTACTAATATTTTAATTTATACAGCAGAACGAATAAAATTTTAAAGCTCCATTTTTATGAAGACATTGAATATTGATTGCCTACTAACTCCACACACCACACTAGCTCATTAGCTTGTCCTTGTTCTTTTTAACCTTGATTCTTATGCCCAGTAAATATTTAATTTGAGGATAATAGTCGATAATAAAGAGCCATACAGACAGATGACAGAATGATTGCAAACAAAAGCTAAGAAAACTACTCCAATCGTTGTTTTCAATTATATGCCAAGTGACATTTATCACAATATCCCATTTTTTGCATTTTCCCGCAACATTTATCCAGCACATATATTGTAAAAAAGCCAATAATAATTTTGGAAGCACTCAAATAGGCATGTTTCGAGGAATGTGCAATAATAAAAGTATGCAGTGGCTTGAAAATAAATTTAGATTTGATTTAGCTACACAAATCCTGATACCTTCCGGAATAAACGATTCCTATCAATCGCACTTCGCAGTGTCGTCACCATTTTCCACTTTTGAAATGGAATGGTCATACGGGAGGAAGAAGGTGATTTGCAGAAAAGTAATGAAAGCGATAGAAAAGAAAGAAAGAAGCAATTACCATAACGTCGACAATTACCGTAATGCGAGGGGACACTAGTATCACTATCACCCAACGTGGTTGTAGAAATATCAGAAGTAGGACGTGTTGACACAGCCCTCACTGGAAGCGACGATAATGACGATGACTGCGGTGGTACTAGTGGTACAGGAGACTGTGGGAGAAAGTGTTCTTGCTCTGATTCAGGAGACTGATGGGGAGGCTGTTCTTGCTGTGATACAGGAGACTGAGCGGGAGGCTGTCCTTGTTGTGATACAGGAGACTGAGGGACGTCATTGTTATTCGTATTTCTACTATTAATACTATTATCACTATTACTAGTAACCTCACTACTGGTAGTACTGGCGGGGTTTAATTGTGATGTAGTAGCAGCTGACAGCTGGATGCCACCCCCACACAGTATGATTGTTAACAGAAAAACTGCTGTCAAGGTCTTGCTGTGACCTTGACGAAACTGGAACATTTTGGAGAAGTAACTTCGGGAAGCGGCTACCACAGACGATGACGAGGCTTTAGACATTGGCTTGACTATATTTGACCCATGACTGCTTTCTGTACGGCCTAAGACTGTCCGTTGTGACACGGATGATGAAGACACTCGATTTAAAGGCAAATTAACGGGTACCCTAGTATTCTTAGTAGAAAGCTGGTTGGCTATATTATCGCTAAAGTTGTCTTTTGCAGTCAAATCAGAGGCAATCATATTGCTAGCTACAGTCAATTCTCCAAATCCTTGAAAATAACTTGTATTGTCATAACTGTTGATTTCAACTGGAACGAAACGTTTATTCATTCTATTGTATCGTTGCTCTGTACGCATCACTGTGATGATTATTGACGGCTTTACCGATGATTCTAGAGATCACACAAGTAAGAGTGAGATAAAAACTAAACCCTTTTACGAATTCTAAACAGTCAAAATACGAACAATATTTGAGTCAGTATACTAAATAAATCGGCTTTTTAGTTAATGATGGAAACTGTGTTTTTAAATTTTTTAACATTCATTTTCTACGTAGAACGCATGACATTGATCAAGATCAAATAATCGCCTACTCAATCCTGCTCAATAAAATTGTGAAATGGGATTTCATTCAATTGTGAAATGTTAGAAACTCAACCTTGAAAGTAAAATAAACCGTATCTTGTATCTCAAACTAATCATCAATTCTCAGCTCCTTTCTGAACGCATACTCGAAACGGCAAAACCCCAGCATTCGTCATATAGTGTTTAACAAAATAGCATTCTTGCAATACCCAGAGTTTCATAAGCGTCTCAAATTGCACTCTAGTTTGCTTGAATGGAGTGTTTAACAATTTTCACAATCACTTCCTCACACAAATTCAGTCAGAATATACACAAATGTCGCAAATTTATCAATGGGTTGTGTGTATTTTTGATAATTTAGAGAATGGATATACCATATACACCCACCTATTTTCTAACCATCCATACAACATAAGAGAAAAAATTAGCCTAGCCCGCTAGGCAGATGGAATATACAAAATAGAACAAAATATATAGGCAAACGAAAAATTTTCGCGAAAGTAGGAAAAGTAAGAAATAAACTGAATTAATTTGTAATTAGAAAATGATCCTATCAACTTTCGAGAAAAAAACACATATAAAATCACACAACTATATTATTCTCTCTCTTCGGGTATTTCCTTTCGCCGTCACGGATGCAAAGTTACAACTACTGACTTCTCTTTTTAAGCATCCTTTCACTGCTGACAACTGGCGTTGACGCTGGTGGTGTGTTCTAATACCATCAGCACCCAAGACAATAATGATGAAGAAACGGTGATGATACTGAGGGAAAAATATATATGAACCAAGGGTAGAATTTTTAAACAAACCTTTTTCACGCTTTCGGCACCACTCCACACAACACCAGTAATTTTTAGTTAGCAGGAAAAAAAAGAGGCGAATGGATTTTCCTGTGCAAGTGACTACTGTGTGTGCGGTATTCAATATTAGAAAAAGTGTGAATCTATCTGTATATCGTATAAAAATATTTTATTGGTGTTGGATTGGTAGTAATGGAAGAAGTACTTTTTTCTCACTCCGACACAAGAGATACTGAACGATTCAGTTTAGCGGAGATAATTACGATTACGGTGACTTCAATAACAAAAACTGAAAAACAAGGAGAACAGATGTATAAAGAGTGGTATATGCATGTGACTGTGTGTGTGTGAGGATGTATTACTTTTATGTATCAAATACTTGAGAGAAGAAGTACGGATGTGGATAATGCTGGTTGGTGTATTGTGTTTTGTGTAGGAGCATTAGAAATATATGGTGTGGCCTGATCGCATGTTATTTTAATGCGGCTATGGCTACTCCATCCTCGATTCTTTCTCACCTTCAGTTTTTTGTACTTTACTATTCTGCTTTGTATTAATTTATCCTTATATTTGCTTCTTCTCAGCCACCATGAGTTCCTTGGAGTTACCACAGACAGATGAATTTTTCCATGTTCAATTCAAACACCCCATTCACTTGCATCTCCCAAGACAATATATATAGTTCTTAGTCAGTTAGTCAGTATCCACATGAGTTTTGAGTTTTACATGGTACTACTTATTTCGAAGAAATGCAATGTGAAATTGGAAGTTTAAGTTGTGGTGGACATGTAAATCACGCATATACGGTATGCTCAATATATCCCTTTCGTTGCAACATATCATATATGTATATATGCGTTATACACCACCATCAAAATGTACCTTGTATATAAGTGTAAGTCATAGTTTATGGTGGTTCTCAAATCCCAGCAAATTCTAATGGTGATTTGATGATATTGATGATGAAACTGTTTTCTGATGTAGAGTATAGTATACCATACCACAACCAGGACAAGCTCAATGTTCAATCAATTCTTAAAAGCTGTGCAATGTGAATATTGAATATAAAAGATGTAAAGGGTTAAAATGTATATTCTTGGATGAGAATCCTTTGTAAAATTTACACTGATTGTATCCCCATGTTAAAATCTATGTGAATCGGCTGAAAAAGTGGCTTAAATTCAACTCCTCTCTTTTCAAATACATATGGAATACACGGAGCAGGGAAATGTTTGCAACGCTCTCCGAACTGATAGAGCACGCAAAATCATTGTGGCATGGCGATCAGATCAAAAATTGAACAAAGGTAACGTGAAAGCATATACAGCCTTTAAACGACAGATGACGAAGACGCAAAAAAGGAAAGGGCTATATGTACTTCACGTACGTCACGTTACAGAGTTTCGACGTCGGATCCGATCCTAGATTAAATGCTTCAAGCTGTATTATTCATTAAAATATTTTTTTCTGCATTTGAACTTCAGCCAATGCAAGTTAACGCCCGTGGAAACTGGGGACACATTTTGGGATACTTCGATTCGTAAGAATTTAATCAATGTAGGAATGGGGGACGACGATAACATTTAATATAAAAAATAAGTAGAGCTCTAAAAAGTTATTATCATTTGTTGTATATACTACAACTACGCTCTATCTAGTTTCAAATCAAAGTTTGTGGAAAATCACGCAGAATAACATTTGAGTACAAAGACCAGGGAACGGGAAAATATGCTCTGTTGTTATGTCATACTAGAACGCCCGTTGTGCGCTAATCGCACAACAGATTTAAAAAGAGTCGATTATTCAATTTTGTACCAACTAAACCAACTAAACCAATCCAGGACACACAGACACAATGTACGCGATACTTTCAGTTTTCAGAAATAGACTTTGTAATGCAAATATTGAAATTGCAATTTCAATCGTGAAACTCATTATCAGGCAAAAGGATAGGATGTACGTGCGTACATGATCAGTCCGCCTGACTGATATTTCGATGTTTAGTTAAGCAAAGTATATTATATACTAATGATAATGATCGATAATAAATAGGATTAACTTTAACCAGAAGCAAAGCCTGCGTAATAAATTCTTCTGCCACAACAGCACTTCATCAACTTCATCGCCAACTACATCGGACAAGCTGAAGGGGAAACAAATAATAAACCACTTAAAATGAAATTATGAAATGAAGCTATGAAGTTGATTTAACTGAATCTTCATTATTAGAAACGAATTTAGTATTTTATTTTATCTTAATTGTCATTTTGAATACGAAAACATGGTGAGGCTTTTTTACTCGCGCTACAATTCAGAAGCTCTAATTTTTACATTTTGTATTCATCCGGAAGATGCTGGAATTTTTTCATTCGTCAAGTGTTTTGGAACGGAAATAACTAGACAAACTTGGAAATTAATCCCCGAACATATCTTAATGAATTCATTAGTGTGTACAAGTGAGATATTAATCTCATGGACAGGCGGACGGACGTATTGAAAAACCACTGCGTTGCCAGATAAAGCTCTATTTCCTTTACCACTAATAAGCATATATAGCAACTAGCAACAAAAACTAATACTCCTCATGTCCTCATTTTATTTCAAACCAGCTCCAGTACAAGCTTGAGCACAAATTTATTGATGTTGATATCCATCCGTTCATTTAAAAGATATAATAACATTCAATTGATAATTGCTCCAGGATCCAAATCACTATCATAAATAACTATACAAAAATATATACATATATGGTTACTAATTCATCCACTTGTCATCATGAATTCAATGAGTGACGGTTCGCTTGGTTTTCCTTCTTTACTAACCAAATATTCGTGCAAGAGAATTAGCACTTCTGTGTGTCTATTTTCTAGACTCGGTCGGTACCTATTTTTTGCAAAGATAGTTGCTCATGATGATTTTGGCAGTAAACGCATACATTTTATCACCGTAGTACTTATTCATAGTATTTATACAGTAGGGATATTTTGCTAATATTTGCTATTGCACACTTTTTACTATTAGCGATTACGATCACTGTTAGTCCAAATGGCGTTTGTATTGTATTCAAAGGAATTATGAATTAAACATAATGCCCTGACAATTAAAATTTCACGTAAAATTGGGTATCCTAAACTATAAAATGAAGAATAAAGAGAGCTCGATGGATACATTATCGTGGTGCAAAATATAAGTTATATGTTGTAATTTAACTGATCCAAGCCCCTCTTGTACATAGATGATTTTGTGATTTAATACATTAATTTTATGATACTTGCATTCTATTCATAACAGATTCATTTATCTCATTATATATTGTAGCTATTAAATTTCACATGATTTAAAGATGACATTTTTTTGTCATGCAATTATTGCAATTACTCCCGAAGGAATGGATCAATGGAAGTTCGATAGACTCCCGAATCTGATACTTGACTTCCGTTCTGATTGCGATAAAAGGATTTTAGGAATAATAGTAATAATAATAATAATATCCTACAATAATAGGAAATTAAAGGCTTAAATTGCAAAACTCTAAAGGAGCATGAAATGAAAACGCATAAGTACTAATAAAATAAATAGCAAGAAATGAATATATAAAAATAAAACAAAATATGGATATGAAAATTGATGCAATAAAATAAATCTCTGAAACCATTACAGGAAAATCTACATATGTCACAGAAAAGGCAAAATACTGTTGACTTTAGCTGCTTTATTCTGTCATTCTTTTAGATTAGTATTAACTAATAATAAGATTCATAATACATAAAAATGTGCGGATGAGTATTGAAATAATTACTTAGAATAATATGGACTTAAGTACAGCACAAGAACCCGAAAATCGCAGTCGAAATGTGGTTTACCTCCATATTTCCGCAACAAATTGTATGTCCGTGACATAGTGGGATGCAAATATGAGTAATTATTCACACATATATTTGGCAGATGTCTGCTTGAACATGAAATATGTTTACAAAAAACCAGTATACTGAGATATGACATCTGAGATGACATCTAGGCATTTGAGCAGTCAACGCACATAACGGTTTTTACGACTTTGTGCCAAAAATGCTCTCGCATGCGGTACACAACCTCGACTTCCGTCAACAAGGAAGCTAAAACAGAAGTTAATATCCTGTATTGACGGGGAATTTCTGCGAAATGTGGTGTTTGGTAATTAGTAGTCATGCATTTTCAGAAGGTTACTATATTAGTTTTCAATGTGTTTCACACACTGAGTTTGTTTGTACACATTCTATACTTAGATTAGACATTACTGTAAAAGTGTACTATGAAAACTCCGTACATGATGTCATTAAGAAGAAGGAACTTGGCCATATCGCCATCTAAAATTCTAACACTCCAAATAGCGCACAACGAGAGCAGTACGCTCAAAGAAAAATCGACATACATCCAAGGTGAGCTAGTGTCATTGTCATAAAATGATATGAGTGTATTCCTACAAAAGCAAATACAAATCCCACTAGTTAAACAAAAAACAGTTTCCTTTATTTTTCGCATATTAGTATATATATATATAATAATAACTGAATTTGGCTTATGAATTTCATTATCTCTTATGTATAATTCTCGTACGCCAAATTGCCAACAACAAAAATTATCCGTTCATCAAGTTGCGCTGAAGTGCTGAAAACTCACATTATAGGCCAGTCCAATTTTGGATTTCACGGATGCTTCAAAAGTCTAGTTTCTTGAGCAGCTTTATTCCTTCCCAAATGACATTTTAAAAAACTTCTGCCTAACCACACAAATTACTCTAGCTGTTTCTGACTGTCGTTCCTCTACAAGAACAGGGTCGGCAAGTAATGTGTTACAATGACTAAATTATTAAAAGTCAGATTGGGCAGGTACTCCATTATGGCAAGTTATGTGTTTCAATATGTAGTAAATCAAATTTTCAAATTTTAAATCGATTTAATTTATGATTGACTTTCACTTCTCAATCTGTGATCCTGATCATGTCAATCATTGCTGGCATTGCTGTCACATTTCCTCTTTTCATATACTATGTATATTGCTTTAGTTACACACGAATTTAATCATAAGACAGATGGCGAAGGTTAGTGTAAGTACGTTGTATGTATTTATGCATGCCAATGCCTATTGCCTGGTAAATAAATAGATAATTTGCGCTTGACTTTCGTTAAAGAGTAGTAGCATGAAGTTGTTACAAAGAACCGGATGTTTGAATATGACAGGTGACATGTGTGTAATAGTGTGTACATGCTACTAATTGGATTGCTATAGGGAACTGAATTTGCAGCTGCGCAAGCCTTTTTGTTGTACTGTACAATGAAGTCCAGTTCGCAAAAATAAAATAAGTATATCATTTGGAATGTTTTATGACTGTGGCTGATCCTTGATCGACTCTTTCTTGTTTAACTTTGAACACTTCATTGAGGCGAATAATGGTGAATTGCTACGTTTACGACTCATAAAATCCTCTTGTTGCTTCTTCTCCCTCTACTAATGAAAATAATTCAAACAGTATTAAAATTTCACAATTGCTTTGTTGAAGTTTCGCTCACTATCAGGATACAAGTGGCTAGAAGCGAAACAAATATAATAAATATATCTTGAAACTTGCAATCATTACATTTTCATCTATGAAAAAACTGCAGTCTCATCCCATCAAGGGATATATTGTCAATAACTCTAGTCAAATGGATATTGCGGTTTTTCCTATGAGGATATCCAACAAAGGGTACGCTTTGGTGAAGCTTAAACTAGACCAAACGAAATATGGTTTACACAGTGTATTTTATGGCGTAGATTACGAATCTGAAATCCGTTTTCTGTAAAACGCAAGTTTGGTGGAGTTATGAGAGTATTTATACTAAAAACAGCAATTAAAGCAACACTGGCAATAAATGCATATATTTTTTTTCTTCAAAAAATCAAGCTAAAAAAGTTGTTCATATTTTGTATTCAAACTATATATTAAAATTCCTCACCACTTTTTAGCTACGGGATTTTGTTTGTTTTTGCATAAGCTGTAATGCATGGTAAATGGTAGTGGAGCACATGGCTTAAAATTCAGTAAAAGCTAACTAACTTTAAATATGGAGAGGAATTTTATTATAGTTTGAATACAAAGTATGACTTATTTTTTAAGCTTGATTTTTGAAAAAATTAAAAGCATGTACTTTTTTTGCCCATGTTATTTCAATGGGAGGTTTTAATATAAATACTCTTTTAACTCAGCCAAACTTTTGCGTTTTACAGAAAACGGATTTCAGATTCGTAATCTACGCCATAAAAGACACTAGAAACGATATTTCGTTTGGTCTAGTTTAAGCTTCACCAAAACGTATTCCCTTGTAAGTGGAATGAATTCGAAATAAAAAATATAGCTATTTTAGACGAGAAAACCTTTTCATTACCATGTAGCAACAGACGGATGAGTCATTCATGCATTTTTATTGGAAACGAAACAACAGCATATAAATACAAATCCAACTAAAATATGTCGAAATGCACTCAATCAGGTCCACATGACTAATGCCCTCCCTCCCCTCCCTTCTCAAACGCCAGTGTAAATTGACATTGAGTATAGTATAGAGACGAAATCAAGAAAAAACAGATCCGGAACTATTTGATTTGGAGTTGGAGAAATCTTTTCAAATTCATTATATTTTTGTATTTCGTAATTTTATCATTTAGCAGGTCGGTATCGCATTTCGCATCGCATTGATTTTGCCAATTATATTTTAAGAATTTCTAAAATCACGTGACGGAGTAGTGATAATTCAATAAAAATGCACTTTATGCCTCTTTTAAAATCATAAAAAAAGTTTAAAAACTCAGATACTGCAACAACAACGTAAACAAGATTGGGTTAATTATACCACCACAAGATCACAACAAAGAAATAACCCACATAACATTTGAATGCATGGAAGGAGCTCCAGTACGTGAAATTCGATTTTTTTAATATATACGTTTAGACCGTCAAAACGACCGGATCACGATTTTTTTCTTCAAAAAACTAAATGTACCAATCGGCTTAACTTTATATACTCTGTAAGCTTTCGAATGATATATTACACGACATGTGTATAGTTATTTGAAATTTCGAAACCGTTAATTGATGCCGTTGTTAGAACGGTTCAATGAATTTGGTTAAAAACGGGCTCAGCATTAGAGCTACCTCACACAGACTGACCGACAGATGCATGGAATCGCCGATTTATAAATCGAGCAGAAAGTATTCAAGTGTATAGAAAGAGTAGAAATAGGTATAATTTAACATCTCAGTCAACATTTGTGCGTGTATAGATAGATAGTTATATGCATGCACTCTTTGTCGTTTCTGTACGAAAATCATTTCATTTTCCCACGGGCGACTTAACCACTTTCAACTGCTTTTGCATTGGGATCCCTACTGAAAAACGGATTTTGAAGACAACCTACTTTACTGATGCATGCCATGAGCTCTAACCTATATGCTATGCCGGCTTCTGATCCTAAGACCGAATTGAACAAACAGGATTATCTAATATAATTGCAAACCATTCTATAGGTAACAGAAGACGTACTTCGACATATTTTTTTTTCATTTCCCATTTTCTGCTGCACGTAAACACCAGCTCTTGGTTTGATTAGTCTTGAAGAAGCTCTTGAGAAGAATTTGAGCTTTTCACCACGAAAATTGTGCACATCATATATATCACTTGCAGACACAACTCTGCCACGTACTTCCGCAGATTTTTATAAATAATTTATTGTAGGGGTTAGAGATATGCATGAATGTTGGAAATAGATAAAGACCGTCTTTAACGAAATTCACGTGAGACGTGACGTGAGCTCCCAAACCCTCTGAAATACTCCTTTTTTCTTCCTGTATCCTACAACTGTTTTTCTGACATTTTCGTTTAATAAATCTAGTCGTTGTAGCGCTCCTTAGCTTAGGATGGTATAAAGGTACAAAGTATTGTTTGTTGTGGCTCTGTATCACAATCGGATAAATTTAGCAAGCTTGCATGCACTGATTTTTTTAAGCACAGGAAACACCGAATGCACCAAAAGTTAATGCAACAAGTCTGCATGAAACGCAAGAATTTATTCACCCGGAGTCAGGTATTCTAAAATTCTAAGGCTATAGACCATAGAATTTGTAAATTATCATTTTGTGCTGCATTATAGAATTTATGACAAATAACTGCTTGGTCATTGTGAAAATTCAAATCAATTTAAATTACAAAACACTGTTTTTGAAGGAATACACAGTCCAACTCATTTTCAGTGGCACGACATTTTACTAGCGTAAACCACATCAAAAAATCACCCTGCATGATTTACGAGTATGATTTTACAAATTTGATTTATTTAGATCACACTGAGGTCATACAAATGTGCGAATAAAACTTGAAAACTATGGAACTACTCTAATAAATAAGCCGGACTCTGTTTTGATACAAAATCATTTTTTGCCAATGCAAGATGCAAGTACCGCAAGTATGCATATAAACTAAACCCGTGCCAAATATAGGGAATGCCAGTTTCGATGGTGTTCGCTGTTCGATAAAATTGAAGTTGCGAATCGGATTCAGTCAGCACACTGAACTGTGCTAATTGTTGGTTTTGCATT
>JAHZNA010003544.1:0-13171 GCA_027743935.1 Sinodicranocentrus sp. ZH6
AATTACATCATGCATGCGTCAGTGTCAGTGTCGTCTGGAAAACAAGGAAAACCCTTTTCATTTTCGATAATTTCTTTTCAATGCGACAATAGTAGACGATATATATGTGCCTGTGCGATATATATCTTTCGTTTATGATAACGTTCTTTGCAGACAGCATATTTTCTAACTGAAACTTCATGAAAAAGACAAAACCAAAGCAAGTTTACAAACAAAGTAATGTGGTCTCATTCATGAGGCTAATCTACATTGATAGTGTACATAATTATTTGAAACTTTCATAACAAAAAATATTCCATAATTACCTACTTTTATGGCTTAGATTATATATTACGTACTGAAACTGGAAACGAGGTTTTGACCTTCTTTCTGTTCTCAACTCAACACGCAATGCCACATTTTTAAGTGCTCTCATTTTGAGCATTCTTGTGAAGTCTTTATCTTCCATCAAATCCACGCACGAACATCGCGTATTGCGTTGCGTACGTAAAGTAAGTGTCCATCTATCTGACATTTTGTTTGCCTATTTAGAGGATAACAATTAATTTTAAACCCCAAGCTTTCGTTGAGAATCCCTCAACATTATTCAAGTGTCCATCTGCTGTCATTTTTTAAATCCTTTGTCTAATATTGCCAATCTAGAGGTTTCATATAATGTAAGTATGCAATCATATCTATCATACCAGTAAAGTTCTTAATCCATTTTCTTAGCACACTTCACTTTCTGGCATGACAAGCCGAACCATTTACAGTAGACATTTACAGTTGACGACAGCTCAGCTACTAGAATTAATCCAGCAACTTAATCGTGAGTTTGCCATGCACCATCAAATGTTACAAGTCAAGTGACATGTGCAATGGCAATGACATGTAGCGCAGTCGTATCGTATATCTGTCAAATTGTGTCAAGGACAACTTGTGTATCGTACAAGAGGGAATTGGTGTACTTCGGTTATATAACTATCTGTATGAAAGATGGGATTTTGGCATGAATGACATCTATGTATTGTTTCTAATTGAAAATAACCTCGCAACTGCTGCCTCATAACGGCACACGTTGAGCTGATAACATTTAAAATATGAACGATTTTTTAAAGCATAATAAACATTGCGATTTCAAATTTTGGGCAGCTTTTCCTATACATGAGCGTCCTATGAACTCGTTACCAAAATAAAAAAAATAACAAAATAACAAAGTATTTACCACTGGATTGGCACTTAACACCAGATACTGGATACCGACGACGGCACTACTGCAACTACAGAATTCAAATTAAAACAAACACTAAAACTGACAATCCAACACAGAACGGAACCTACAATGTGTGATTTGATTTAACTCTACTCTACTACCTTATCACAAATCGCAACCGTTCTGAACTAAATCTTAAAAACGCTTCTCCTCTCCTATCCTATTTACATGCACATATGCAAAAAGTATATTATAGTTTGTACGATGCGAACGTGGACCTATCCTTATCCTTGTAGATATATCGCAACGCAAACACTGACTTTAATGTATAACAAAGTGTGCAAGTGTTGCTGAGAGTTTTTAGTTTAGTTTAACTCGTTTTCTTGTCAAAAGACAAACAGCCTTGAACTTGACTGGTCTCTTAACTCCAGCTTGAATTGAAATGGAAACACCTTTGTACGTTTAATGCACCAACAACACAAGAGCTCTTTTCTATATATATACGCTGTGCAATCGTGCATATAACTTTTATCCCGTTGTCTATATCTGCAATGTATTTTAATTAGATTTGCTCAGAGTTGAATGTTGATATTGCAAAAAATATATTACGGTTGACGCTGATGAAGAAAAACTCCACGCGGCATATCCTGTTGCTTTATGGGAATGAGATGTGAGGTGAGGTGATACTCAAACACCGAAGATTATCCTTATTCACATAAAAATACATAAAATGTGTATTCACATGGCCACATTTTCCTTTTTTTCTCCAATATTACTTTTTACTAATCTCCGATTTCTCAGGATAAAAGTACATGGGCTCGCGTGGTGGCGTGGTGTTTGGGTTATGTGTATATAATATACGGTTATAATGGGATGGGGGATATGGAGCAGTGGTGGGCGGCCATCATGGGCCTTAGGTGCATTTGTAATTTGTATATAATATGTGATTATGCATGTGCAGGTTTGTATCGCATAATTGTATATAAATAAATAAAATATTGTAAATTTTAATGTTTTAATGAAAACCTAACCTTGTGAAAGTTTTTTTTAAAAAATTCTAATTCAATTATCTTTATGAATGTACAGGACAGTTAGTAGGGTATGTATTAGTAGGTAGGATGACTACAATTGCATTGTCTTTTACAATTTACAATATACCATAAAACTTCTGCCAATGTTTCAATCTCATACAATACGATAATTGTATCATCTCACATCTTGTATTCAGTCTTCAGTCAGACCATTATATTATTGTAATATATACTAAACAAATTGTTAGAAAACTACATATTTCCTTCCATCCTCAACTACCTGTGCACTGCACACGTTACAAGATACTGATGTGCATGTTATTCCGATTGCATGGCTTTTTCTCAATTTAAATTTTCTCTTGACAAGACAGACCTTGGGAAAAAGTTGGATGGCAGATTTTTGTATTTATTCTGTATATTTGCTAGGCATGAGTTACAAAATTTGTATAGTATTTATCGTGGACTTTTTGATTTTATACGATTCAGTTGCAAAGGATATCTTTGTAAAAGGTTTACTATATTTGTTCGTAGGGATTAGCAGGATACTAGTAATGTGTTATGCTTCATATCTAAAAAAGATTTCATGCTTAAAATCATTACATTCATGGCTAGCAGAAACTCACAATCAAGTTAGTATAAGTATGTAAAAATCCGTGACAGACATGCGTAAGAGTAACTGGAACAAGACTACGATTGCGAAATACTAGACTCAACAGATAACTCCAAAAGGTTGCGAGAGCAAACCAGAATCGTTTTTATCTATTTTATAATTTAGCTGCCAATCTTGGTAAAGTGGAAAATGAAAATATATTCCCAAACGCTTTACAACTAATAAGGGAAGATGTGTAATTTTTTAATCAATCAATACGGTTAATTTACGGATTAAACCTGCGATTAGCTGTGGTTCGAATAGTGTCATACTGGACAAAATTAACCTATTTATTTCTTTCCCATCAATGATGCGTCTCATTCTCATGTTTGCACAATGCTCATGAATCCTCTGTAATATTATATATGCATCGTTAATTGTATCGACCAAAGCAAAGACCTTAAACTACATTTTACAACAACCTACCCACCATATCAAAATATTTAGATTCAAGATTAAATTAATTCTCATTATTACCATGCAAGTTATTAGAGCACTGAGCAGATATAATAGTAATCCTGGAACTTAAGATAACCACTGGTCACCAGTCTGTCGCACTGTTTTCTGTTGAAAATCACTGAGGTGATGTGTCAGCAAACCAAGGACAGAACAAACACCACACACATGCAGTGGTGTGGTGAATATAAATAATTGATAATAATTAATGAAAACCAGGAGCGTGTACGTTTCCTCCCTTTTTCATTACTTTTCCATATTCACAATCGTTGTATGAAATCGGGGGAATATTTGTTTAAAAAAATTTGATGAAACTAGGAAGCACGGAGAAAGGTGAAGTAAAGCTGGAAAAAGGAGAAAATGGCATGCATCATGATCATGCAGAAACCTAGTTTCCCTTCACTTTCTACTTTAGTATTGTTTATTTGTATAGCATGTAGTTTGAATATTTTGGAACCTTGAAACTTCATAGCAATATCCAAAAAGGAACTCTCAAGTACTCTGTTTTCTGAGTAAATAGCGAAAAGGACATTCTTCGCACATATTAGTGTGTGTATGCTCGATGTGAGTGAGGGAAAATTCACACATGACACGACACAGCTAGGAGTCAAGTCTCACAATATCAAATTATATTATTATGTATCGTGAGGTATAGTACAGCTTTCCTCAAGACCTCCCTATTGTAAAGACAAGTTTAGGGAAGGATGTGTCCATCTCCACTTTCTACATACGTGGCGAAAACTTTCTCGGGAATGACGTAGATTGTATACCTTTGGTGCTTTTCATTATTCGGAGCATACGGACGGTGGGTTACATACATTGAATGCTCACTCAATTTGCCAGTATTTTATGTGGACTTCCGCCTCCACTTGTGACCGGCGCACTTCTGGAAGAAGGAGAAAGAAAGGTCGACAACGATAAAAGAGTGCATACAAAAATTGTTCTGCTTTTTGGGGCTGATGAAAACTCCAAGTTCACGATGGTGTTGACATACTTACATATAAGAATATAGTTTCCAGACTTTCCTTGCCGGAAATGATTAGGGCAAGAGTGTAGAAAATCAATTGTTTAGCAAACAAAGTAAGTCGAAATTAGAAAATCAATATCGTCAATTAATGAACGTGGCGGTGGCACGTACATACAACATAGGTATGCTATGAAAATATAGTGGTGTAAAACAGACGTTTTTACATTTATATTCACTGCGCCACTGTCTACTTCAAAACCACTAGGATTATAAATTAGAAACGCACTTATCCATATAATTCTACACAGTGGTATCATGTTGAAGAGTATAAAATTCATTCTCAATTATTTCAATAAATCCATCAGCCATTTCCTGACTTTTGAAAATGGCAGAGTCCACTCCCAACACGACTCTTATCGCTCCATCATAGCTTAGTATACAAACACTAATACCGATATTACCTCGAAGGGGACCACCTGTGAACATTGTGTCAACCAAAGGAAGTCCTAGACTAAATGATTCCGGTGGTGGTCCTGGGAAATTAGACAGAATCACAGTTGGGAAATAGTTTGTCATTACGGTATTTCGAATTATCCACGTTGGTAGTAGGTTTACGAACGCGAGAACATAAAAGTTAACTGCTGGAACTGCAGATTGCTTCATTGTTTCTATATAATTTTGTACTCGATTTATTCTCCGCATTGGATCCGATTGTCCAGTAGGAAGCTCCAAAAATCCGAAACTCCTGAAATTAAAATGGGGGCGAATATTTAAAATGTAAAATGCTCTATAAAAGAGTTCAAGAGTACATCGAAAGGGAAATATAATTTAATTACCAATGATTGCAAAACTTTTTCGGATGCTTTGGCCATGGCAAAGGGACGATAGCATTCATTCTCCTTGGAACCTTTACATTATGCTTGATCATCATTTTCCGCAAAGCTCCCGAAACAGCGGAAACCAGAACAGCAGTGAAGCCGACCCCCAAATGTGTTTTTATCTCTTTAATTACCGAAGTGGGGATCCGCCTCGTCCATGCTTTATATATTGTTCGCGATAATTTTGCTTCTGGCAAGTGCCACTGGTTAAAGTCCATGGCACATATACCTTGCTTTAAAAACTGGTATGGAAGCTGAAGAATGGCTCCAACTTTGAACAGCTTTTTTTCTATTGCATTTCTTTCCACAAATGCTGGCTTTGGCATCAAATCCATAGTTTCAGTGAAAACGCATTTCATAAATAACTGCATAATGGTTACCCCGTCTGCCAAGCCGTGGTGAAACTGTGTATTTATATAAAAGAAATATTAACACCTACATGTAGATTTGTGAAGTTTTAATGAAAATTTTAATAGTTTTGCATACCCGAAAAATAATGGCACATTTTGGAACCTCTGGATTCTTAACATTTTGCAATAACACATTCTTCACAATTAGAACCTCCCAAGGACTCTTTCCCTTTATAAATGGTTTCGCTTCCAAAAATGCAATGATTTTCATAAAATCTTTTTCTAACACAGGGCTCTCTTTTTCTTGCCCTTCATCCCAGATTAAAATATGATCATTTAATTTAAAGTTCTCCTCCCACTTCCACCATATGAAGCCCATCCATTCCTCGTAGAACTGTTGAGTTTCAGGGTGAAGCAACTGATTTGTAACTGGATCTCTTTCCTCGACACAATTACTTGCAATTTGAATCATATGCTCTGCACTTGCACCTTCAAATCCGCCATAGCCAACAATTGTGCACAAGGGGCGAGTGTTCATATCATCTATGGCCAACACTGGATTTTTTCCGGACATTATCCGAACAATGTCTTTACGGAATATTTTAACATAGATAATGATTAACCACCGATAGAGCTGAAGAGGGATGAATGCTATGGCTATTGCTGGAATAATTACGACTAAAAAGACAGCAAGTACTATAGCTGCCAGTAACACCTCCAGCACTCGAAAAGCTAAACTTGGTTTATCACCCATTTTCAAATTTTCAAGCGTCTGAGCTCAACTATATACCTATTTTCACAAACATTAGTTAGGGATTCATTGTTTACACTTGCACCAGATCAAGTTTAGTGATACGATCCGTCGCGAGTGCATTAAGCCAAAAAATCATACAGAACCATCAGCAGTACTTTTCAACATGCTAATCAGATATCTCTAAAGCCATTGGTGAATCTTTTACCCTTTTAAGATATGCGACGAAAGGTCCCGTCTCATAAAAAAGGACTCGTACTGCATGATGGGTCATCGCATTACGTAACAACTCGATCGTACCTTCGCTCATTAAAAATGAAAGGGTATGCTTACTTTAGCTAAAATGATTCGACATCGACACCATTTGTCGAGACCTATGAGTGTAATGTGTGTGTGACCTATGTGTCCACTTTCCACAAACGCACTGACAGCTTCTAAGGGACAGTTACATTTATATTTTATACAAGATAAATTGAGGTATAAGCATTTCTGTCCATACAGCCACGGGTTTTATAGGAATGCCAATTAATTTTAGGATACCATTCATACAATGTTTTGATTGTACTCGTACGTACGTTATACGACGTTGGATTAGACTACAAATACAAACACGTGCAACAATGTGAGTCATCTCTAAACAGGTTTCTATTTCTAATAGGAATATTATGCCATACACTGAATAACGTAAGCCTTAAGCAACGAAATATATGCCACAGACTAACTATATAAGCTAATTGACTGCCTACAACACAACCGTGTAATAGGCTTGTAAAATGTGAAGTGAATGTTTTGGGAGAAATTGTGTTGAAGTAACAAACTTCATTGTATCAGGGCATCATACCGTAGTTGAAGGTCGTTGAAGGTAAAGGTAATTGGGTCAACATTATAAGTCCCTATGTTTTTTTGCATATTGGAATTGGAACTATAGTTTAGTATAAGTGGGTAGGTATATTGTTATTTTTACATAACGGCTGAACGTTGAAAGCGGGTTACTATTTATAATGAGAGGAAGAAAAATGTTGACGAAAACGATTTATCACAGATTTATACACAGCAAAGATGTAATATGGAATATTAAATGACGAGCAATGGCGATATGCATCGCATTATAAAATGTAGACGTTTTCCAGTTTGGAAATGGAATCTAGATATGTTTGTTTTGCCATGGTGGTGGTCGTAGTGGTGGTGGTCGTAGAAATCTTCAGAGTTCAGGAGTCTCCAGGGAAAATTGAACATGGACTGGTGTAGTTTCAAAATTTATAAGCGATACAGTAGACCTACCTCCGACTTTAGCACTAAAATTGTAAGGATTTCCGTTTTTAACATTTCTACGATTCCATCGTACCTTGGTTTTTTGGTAATTTGCTGATTTTTTTCCCACAGAGTATCGTCAATACAAGCGCTAATTCATCCTCCTCCAATTCTTTAGCAACTTTCTATTTTAAAATAATCGCTAAATATCTGGAAGGATACCGTTTTAATCGGTTTTTAACATCATTCTAATCGTTTTTACAATGCTACTCGATCAACCATGTTAACTAACATTTTTCTGGCTTATCATTATCACCTTCTTCTGGATCACCTTTTGGTACATTAATTATTGGAATGACATATAAACATAATCCACATTACATATTATACTACCAAGCAATGTAGGGTTGGAGTTTGGTTTGTAACATTGCCAAACCCCAAGTCGTTATAAGGGGAATCGCGAAACGAATGTCGATTGAAAAATTGAAAGATGCATCGACTATTTCAAATGTGATAACATGCATGCAGCTTCGGAGAAGCAGTTAAAATATTTATTTGTGTGTACAGAGTACAGATAGGAAGCCGGAACATTCACATGGAACACATGGAACATTCAATTCAACATGCTAAAGAAAAATTCAATTTCAGGGATACCATCGATCATCGATCACTATTTTAGACTTGCCCTAGCTACTTATTTAGTAAAATCAATTACGACGCTGAGAAAGTAGCTACAATATCCTGGAGTGGGCGCAGGCATTGCATGGAATAACTGCCAACTAGGAGGCTCTGTCTATTGAAGACCTTTTATTTCTATGTTATAGAATCCAGTCACATTCGGCTTGTATTTTACACGGAGAGAGTTTACACTAAACATCACGTCACTGAGAAAATCTCTAAACTAACGCTCACGAAAATAGTTTAGGAATTTTTATAAATTATTTTGTCCGATTACCTAGTGTGGAGTATGAATAATGAAAAACTTACTTCACTGATGAGAATTATGAGTTTTTTAAAAATTATTAGAACCTACAATTTTACGTAGGTAAAAATATACTTTTCCTCACGTATATGTGAGGAGGATGACACCGACTTCTCATCTTATATAAGACAAAAGTAATATTATGGCACTTCATTAAAACTTAGAAACGACGCAGTTTTCAATATATGGTCAATTAAGAATGGAAAACAATTTATCCAAGAAAAGGAGAGTTTTAAATCAATCAAAATGTGTGGTTATCCCATATTACTATTTATAATTGCGCTTGACTATATTAACTATGCAGAACGTAAAGATGTCGAATCATTAGAGGAAAACGAGAATATCCAGTTTTGATTTTACATCTTGTGCATAGAAATAGATGGAAGGATGGAACGAGTAATAAAATTGTGCAGAAAATATCATGCTGTATGTAACTTGTAACAATTATGTTAGTACGAAATCAACTTTTTACTGTGCAATTCACAGTTGTATCATGCTTCTTAGATTCTTAAAGGAACAATCTGTTATCTCGATTGGTATGCATGACTTCATCAAGGATATATATTTGATAGAATTGTTATTTTGTTATGTGTTTTTTCTTCAATAAATCCTTTAGCAAAATATCTATAATGATAGGTACTGATATTTTATATCCCTCCAGGGCTTTTATTCGTCAGAGCGATTTTTCCGCGTTGTTGCGTGCCGCGAGTCATTCTCTACATAAATAAATGTATTCGGCTGCGGTTTAAGAATTCATCTTCATTCTTTTTGCTTTAGCTTGTGATCGAATCACGGAAAAGCTAAAAGCTTTTTTATAGAATGATTTTGTCCAGATTTTTGATCCAATCCGAATGACAAAGAGGTTGCATGACATTTAAGCACGGACATATCTATTCTATTCCATGTTTTGTCTGAGAACGTGTGTTTTACAGATTTTTTTCGTAATGGATATAGATAGCTCTATCTTCCTTCATACAAAGATACCTATATGCTTTGTGCATTAGTAATTTAGCAGTAGGCAACACTTTAGCACTGACACGAACATGAAATCTAAAGGATAAAACATGAAACAAAAAATTGAAAAGGACATTTCGTGACTTGACAATAAGCAATTCTAATCATGCATTTTGATAACTCTCAATTTCGATTCGATGGTACTATCATGCTTGTCTAATTTCAAAATTCATAATTGTACATAAGTTTTGCGTGTGAAAAGTTAAACTATTATGAATTTCATTGATCTGAACTGAATTGACTAATCACGAAGAAGTTTTACTAATATTTTATATGGTCATTATTATGCAAAATAAGATCATCAAATTAAATTCATTTCCACCACTTTTTGGTAAAATTATGAAATTTAAACGATCTATGAGCTAGCTTATACTTACAATTAAATCGTATATGTGGTATCGCGTATCGCTGAATGCAGGGTCATATTTCCTTTAACGTTTTTACTAAAGATATTGATTTGTAATGGAAAGGGGAAATAATTGGGCTTCCCTACGCGTCTCAGTGGTTTTATTTACTGTCTTGTTTCTCCTCCTGCAAGTTCGATTTCATAGCTTACTTTTTGTTATATGCACGGTTAACTTTGATTAGTTTGATCACGCATTCAAAGTTTCCACACTAAACATTTCCTTACAGGAAAAATAGATAAACCTCTCGGTGTACCTTCAAGTTCTTAAAAATATAACTTGAAATGTCTAGGTTGAAGGTGGTGGCGAACTAGGAACTGTTGAATGTCTGGACGGGAAATGGAAAGTTGACACTAGGCTTATGGCTCTCATCATGACTTGCCCACTACCTCTGGATGGTAATCCGGATTCCATTTTGGTATTTTGAATTGATGTATATAGTTATTACTATCAACACAGTAAATAAAAACTATTAATATTAATGAGTACTTTGGGGAATACAATAGAAAATGGCAAAGTGTGCCATGAACAAGCTTGGAATTTATGACGGACACAAATTAAGTGATGACTTTGTGGAAACGGCATGCAGTATTTTTTCTCAGGGACTTTTGAAAGAGCAATGTATAAACAAAGCCAATTTTTGTGCAACATTTACATGTAACTTCCAAACTAACAATTGACAATGTTTTTTCTCGGCTTTCTAAATTGCTATATATTTTTCAAAAATCTTTTTATACTTGTACATAGTGTTCATTGATTGGGAAACAACTTGGCCAGTATTTGGAGTTTGCTTTTTACCCTGGGTTATGGGTGTAAGTTAGAGTAAAAAATCAACCAGTTTAACGTGTCATAAGTACAATTAGAAATTAATCTATAAATTAAATTATTGAACTTTCTAGATCTGCAACATATAACTCCAACTTAAGAAATCGCTACCTATCAGTATATGAGCTAGTAAAGTTTCTTTGCTTCATTCAAAATGTGAAGAGTTGTATTTGCATTGCTGGAATAATCTTTATGTATTATGACTTCAACAAGTTCAATTTTTGGAAAATATAATATCTTTCAACAAGTAAGAAATGCATAGTTTAAAACCATTTGCGGACTGCATCTCTGCATTGTCATTAAACATCTGAAATTCCATTGCAGATATAGTTCCGTTTATCAGCGTTGTAAAAACAAATCAAAGACAGACGAGGGAATACATACATTGATATATACTTAGCGTAAATGAATGAGGATATTTATGAAGTTTACCCCTATCAAATCTGTTAAAGTATGCATTCATAAGATTAAGTTTTACCAGTAGTATTCATCAATCATCAAATTCCTCACTACTACAAGGAACGGCACAAACCACACCCAAGTTTTATCGTTAAGTTATAAAAACTTGAAGGGTAACGTAAATTGTAGGGTGTAAAATTCACAATGTACTAGCTTTGATGCTGTGGTGCTCTTATGAAGAATGCAGACGGAGACATTGAATAATCATTTTTTATCGCTCATTTACTATAGTCAGTTTAAGGCGGTTACATTTGGGCTATTAAATGATCATGTAATTTATATACATCAGCGAATCAGCACTACTGCACTAGATTAGCATTTTATGCAGCTAAAGGAGTAGAAAGTACCCAATTCCTGTTTGAAGCCACATAGTAATTACCTGAGGTCGAGGTGCTGATATGATTCGTTACTAAACTTGCTTACTATTACTATATGTAACTTGTAATTTCCGAAAAATACAGAAAACTAACTTCTGCATGATAATGCTGGGTCGTTGTGGACTTGTGGGGATTTCCTGGTATGGTGTTATAATTCTTATAACCATATTCAATAAGCTCAGAAATGTGTTTTGTTTGTGAGTGGATCAATTTATGCACATATATATGATGTTGCATTGTTATTAGGTACTGCTACAATTACTTTCATGCTTGTGTTTTGGGCAGGTGGCGACTGGCGAGTTCCGACAATCAAAATTCTAACCAGAAAAAAGCAGATATTTTCTGTTGTTGTTGGTTGTGACTAGCACAATATTCCAATAACCAATCAAGCAACAGGAATTACAAAAAAGAGTGAAGTATGAGCGAAGGACACATAAAATGAAAGGATATATTTGTGCCATGCATTTTTCCTTTCCTTCAATTTGAACTTGAGACGCTGTTAAATTGAAGGTAGAATGAAATCTCTGAAATAATGAAGGTTTGCCGTAAATACATAAGTAGATCAACTATACGTAAGTGTAGTTTGAGATCCTTTAGTTACCTTGTTGGTATTTACTGGTACTCGCTGCACTGGATAACATAATATAAGATCCTCTAATTTCCCAATGAAATTATATTGAACCCAATTGTAAGTGTTACATTTTACAGCTTTGTACTTTTTGTCTCGCTTTATGTAACTTTAAGCTGCTTCTGGCTGTCTCGCTAGAGCCCATTTAAATACAAAGACTTATAATTTTTGTAGTATATTGTGCATTATATAGCTTTGAACTGATTCGCATCTGTTTTGACAATCACAATTTAGCACAAGGTAGTGAACACGGAAGCAACTATAGATAAACTTTTCAGCAGTACTTTCATGTGTACATCATCCTATTCTTCTTCTATTGTATTTCATACATTCTCATTCATTAGTTAAATGCTGCAAAACCCTCATAGTACAATACAATGTAGTATGATATGAATAATCCAGAGGACTTCAATTTAAAATTATTCACACTTTGCTTCGCCGAAAACTTTATCCTTGGTATAGGTATTGTAGATACCAATATCAGGTGCAAGGCAGAACAATTGTTGAGGTACTAGTACCTACTTTATTGCCGTGTTCAAGCAAAAACTGGTATAATAACCTGGGTTTATATGGGTAATAAAAACTCATCGTGAAAGAAAAACGTTTCACACATGTGTACCAACCAAGACACTTTTTTACAAGATCACTGATTAGTCATGTGCGTATAATATGCATAAGCATACTCCGAAAATGCCGTGGGGAAACACACAGGCTCATTTATGATGCTATGTGATTTTGTAGCATCAAATGAACTTGGGGAGAGTAAAAAGCTAGCAAGGATTAAAAGATTTGCTCATGCAGACGTCAACAGATTTCTGCATAATTCTGCATCAAGATGACATATCCAAGAACCCAAAACCCAAATGCTTTATGCTTTACGTTTAAAACATAATTAAAGGCTGCTTTAGCAAAGCCTTTATTAGGGTTCCGCTAGAATCCAAACTGTGCCTGTAATCG
>JAHZNA010003545.1:0-70500 GCA_027743935.1 Sinodicranocentrus sp. ZH6
GAAAAACTCAAACGGTTCGGCCGTTAGAGCCAACTCGGCCGGAAGGCCGGAAGGGCGGAAGGATCGGACACACAGACCATTACCAAGAAATAGGCTACGCTTCGCTTCGCTATTTAATAAATAGGCTTCGCTTCGCTTCGCTATTCAATGAATGGTAACTACTCCCAATTGAAATTCATTCTTACTTCCAATTTCTAGGATTTCACTATTAAACAATTCCAAACATTCACTTGACTCATGAATAAATTAATATTATTAAAATTAATTCAGACATTTTATGGCTATTGAGAGGTTTGCGAGTTTATTTTTTAAAAGCTCCAGCTATCGATTATTAAAATTAAAATAATTTCGGCAATTGCATACCTAATAAAAACACAAAGAAAAATCTTGGATATACTGGACATAATAGTTATTACGTGTTATAGTATCCCAATGGAATTAATGAAATTATAGTATATGTAGTACAAAAATAGCACCATCAAAAATTCCTTAAAATATAAGTTTTGTTCTACTTATGAGCAAACATAACACAGAACTTTCAAATAACAATTCATCCGATTATGTCGTAATTAATGTAAAACGTCAGACAAACATTATGCATCGAGTTTGCGCGAATGAAAGTAATGGTCCAAACTTTAATTTAACTCCATCCAGAACCAGAACTTGAGGGACCGGAGTTCCAGCCATTGTCTCCATCCAAACGTGTCGTTTCACGTGCAAGGGGCACTGTTTTAGCGGGGTTCTCAGCAAAGAAGTTGCTTGGCCGAAGTCGAAAACCTGTATATCTATATCAAATCTTGCACATTAGCGTTCCTTTTCTCACAAATTCATTAAGAGTTGACGCTTCCCTAAGATACCTAAAAGCCAAAAATGTTATCACCAATAGACTTACTCAGGACAGCTTGTGAGCATGGGCCAATCTTCAGGATCCGAGTCATGAAAAAAATTGAATACATGCCAAATGACAACATCCGTATTCTCAATGTTCGCACTGGAGTTCTCTTTCGTCCATGTCGCTACACCACCGTCTAGATATAAATCATCCACCAAGATTTGGTCGTCATTAAAAGGCAGTATCCATGTGTTATGCTGGGTCCATTCGTTTGCTGATATTAATGGGCTGTCCTGCGCATACAAGGATGGCATAGTTGGTCCTTGCGGAATCAATTTCCATGATGTCGGTTTGCTATTCAGAGTTTGTATATTGTTTGGATTTGATATCCTCCAGAACCGCCCTGCTTTAATATCTGAAGGACTTTCACCGGCTGTCTTGAAAGTAGTTGACTTGATAGTAACACCATTTCCGTATGGATTACCAGCTTTGTCTAAAGTTAAAGCAGTGCTATGTATTTAACATATGTGATAAAAGAATATTGCCCAACAACAAGAACAAGATTGTGGAATGCTATCTACCTGGGATTGACACCGGATCTTCTACAGTAACAGTGTTGCCAGTCCCATCAATATCGGGATCGATTCGGGCACTCATATAATAGACAAAATTTTGAGCATAAACTTGGTTGCTCAACAAATCTCCATACGGAGGCGGTTTTACGTCCACGGCTAGAAGGTTAGTGTTGAGTATTCCAAGGAATTTTACTGACAGTTCAATCGTTGCATCCTGGTAAAATCTCCATGAGAGAAAGTAATCAGCGCTGCCGATGTTTACAAACTGACTAATTGATAACCTTTGTGATCTTGCCACGATAGTTTTTCCAGAGATCGATTCACGATGGGCATATAAAATTCCGGCATCTTCCTCCCAGACACAAATAGCATTTTTCACTACTCGTGTTACAGCGTTTTCATTGTGAAGTTCAGCGTCAAAGTACCGTGCTTCCCCACGGCATAGTTGATGCTTCCGAAGTTCTTGAGTGGAAGAACCAAATTCAAAATTGCCCATGTCATGCGACTGTAAAATAAAACAATTTAGTAGTTTTTTAAATGAGTACATATGTTCAGTCAGAATTATAATATATGCTCGTTTCATTAAATTCTTACTGATCTTCTTAGATAGGGAGGTCTAGGATCAGTGTACTGAACGAAAGATTCTGAAAGCGAAATTCGGTAAAATAATGGGCGTACTTTTCCATTATCAGTATAACTTATTTGATGCAGCAAAATTCCTTCCCGGGTATTGAATCTGTAAATTTGGAAAAATATCATCAGATTTTAAAATCCTTAGACGAATTTGTGACATTTTAACTGCATTAATAAACAATAGGCGCTTACCCAACTCGGATCTTAAAATTTTGCCAAGAAATCAGTCTGCCGTCTAGTTTGAAACTTGGGCCACCTGGTTGAGTAATTTTGAGTGGGCTAACATTTTGTTTCAAATTAGATTCCGAAAAATATTGTTCAGTATTTCTTGGTACGGAAGATCCAGTTCGATTTTGAGTATCAAAACTTAGCTGAATGGGAAGGTTTTCAATACCAACAATACGCTTTGCTTTTAGATCGACATAAACAACAAAGTCGAGTGGATGACCTATGTCAACACACGCAAAAAATACACACAAAAATAATTCGTTGTTAATTCCAGATTTAAATGTGACATGAATCGATGAAGAACAACATGAATTTTCAAGCAATAATACCGTAAACAACATCTTCTAAGCCACCAAAGTAGTATAAAAAAACTTGGATAAGTTTCCGGACTTTGGAATAATTTGGGTTATCTGCAACGTAGCCTGCTTCCCTGGAAAATGAGATTTTCAAAACAATGCTCGTTTATAACTGGAAAATTTCAATTTGTTGAAATGTGCATAATACAACCATAGTATGTACCAAAGGTCTACAACCATGTAATCAGGGTTAAGCCCCAGCTTTTTAAATCTGTCAACAACACTTGGATCAGTATTAACTACTTTCTTTACGACATCTATATCTTCTGCAGTAATAGAAGCTGCTGCCTGATTCTCTTTTCCGGGAGTCCAACTTACAACTTTCATCTTGCTCAAATTTACAATCACCCAGTAAGGAGTTAGAGTATTCGTATCTACTACTTCAGCTGCAGCTTCTCGGTCGATTCCTGGTGGGGGTGTCGTGTCAGCCAAGAAATACGGAAGAAGGACGGCCTTTTTTGGCTCATGAAGAGCAATGCATTTAAATTGCAGCTTTAAAGTTCTGTTTGCTGCTCGAATAATGAGCGCAGTCGATCTAATTTCAGTGGCTGTGAGCGGATCCAGCGGATGAGAAAATTCTGTACAAGGGATTTTAGGATGGTTGGTTGAGTAACATTTGATTTCATTTCCATCTTTTTGATGATTAATATGCCTTCAATGTAAAGACTATATTATTACCATTAAGAAGATTGAAAGAAGAGCCTGATGGATGTATTAAAACCCTATCTAAAAGACCAGCATCAGAGGTTCCTTGATGTGGGCTTTTTGGTGTTGAAACTATGTGGTAAAAATGTACACCCATAGAATAAATTGCTGAGCAATCAAAAAAACTACATGAACTCTGCTGGAAATAATCTAGAATTAAGTAAGACTTACCATTTACGAGTTTTGACGATTCCCCATGAGCGTGAAAATGTGATACCGTTATTAAAAGAATTCCAACGCATGGCAAGAATCGTTTATAGCTCATCGTAAAAGATTAGGGAATTTTCAGATACAATAAAAATTTTGATGGAAAAATACTTTGAAACGAAAGTCAATTGTGCTCGTTTAGTCGTTTGTACTTCCCAATCGCAACTAACCGATGCAGAAAAGGTTTATCTATTAAATAGCTGAATTGTAAAGGTTCTTGCTTCTTTTTAAATGACTAGATATTAGGGTACCGATACATGCAACCTTTTTTCTCAGCGCAGAAATGTGTTTATTTTTTTGTAATCCGAGTTTCAAGTTTCAGGAACACTTACTATGTACATGAAATGTGCAAGTGTTATACTTATGCATAAAAGAAATCTAAAAATAAGTGGAAATACACTTTGGATTGGAACAGACAGTGCATGTGATGGGATTTAATAATTCTGCATAGTACCTCATTTTGACTTTTTCTTTACATCAATTGACCTTAAATTTAAAAAGGTTTGAGCACTTCATTCCTCATTCTTGGCAGTAATTTTGTATTTATAAAACGATGGTACCTAAAAGAATAAGTTCTATCCCTCAAGCCAAGCCTCAAGGGATCATTTCAGAAATACTTCGTCCTTAAAAGCATAGGTGCTCATTAACAATATTAACATTCTTAAAATAAACTAAAATAAAAATAATGTGGATAAGAAGACAATGCTTTCATACAAAAAGATTAAAGCCTCGGTAAAGGCAAAAACTTTCGTTGGTAGTAACCAGTGTGTATTTGAATATGACATTGAAATTCCCTGCGGACAAAAAGGTAGATTCTGCGGAAAAAGGAACATTTTGCGGACGAATTTATAATTTTTTTCGTCCGCAGGAACCACTGTGACAAAAATTTGAGGAACTTCTTGCGGACGAAAAAATTGTACAAAATGGCTGACATTATATCAAGATATTTTTGATTTCCGTTAGATAAGTTAGTGAGCAAAGTGTAAATCCGTAGTGGCCTGAGGTTTTACCAGCGTCACTCTATTAAAATGATGAAATGGAAAATTTATGAGCAATGTAATACGAATAATTCCTTCTTATAAAGAATATTTTTACACATTTGACAATCGGATTTAAAAAATCAGACAGTGCAATAAAGAAAAATGATGCATCAGAAAGAAAACTGGGAAGTTCCCCTCCCACCTCCATATACTTATAAAGTTTATTTGCATTCAATTTGTTTATATAAAATTGAGTCGATTCAATTGATATGCTAAAATTATATAGTTTTTTGTTGAAAAATTATCGACATTTGAGGAAATCATGTTTTTTACCTAACCAACTCTATAGTTTTTTCTTTGCAGAAACATTGGTAAGCCTATTATCCAGTCTGTCAAAGTCACAGGTTGCGGCAACAATAGTTTTTACTTTTCTCATAAATTATCACTATCATAATGTATGCATATCATATGCTGACAAAATGTTTTACCTTTACCTTCAACTCAATGCATTGTCATTACCACATACATCAAATCACACACATGAGTCTCTTATTGCTTGATAAGGCTAATCAAATAATGGGAAATCACGTAGTGGGTACAAATGAACTGATAACAGAATACAGTTCCTATCTTCGTGGTTAAGGTGTAATAAAAATAAAAATATCCAAAGACTTGTCTTGCAGCGGGAATGAGCCATGTCATGATGTATGCTGAAGAAAAGATTGATGAGTAGAATGATACATGCTGGGCGTATGCGATAAAAAGATAAACCAATAAAAGTGATAATTGATAATTGACTGCCTGGGTATAAGTACACATGTGTGCATACATATTCTCACACCAACATTTTGTTATTCATTTACACAATTAATTTTAAGGTAAAGTAAAGGCTTGTCGGGCGAAATGCGAATGCTTACCTGAAAGTGTTATAAACTTAAATGGAAAGGATATGATTTATGGATACATGTTTGTCCAGTCATGCAATGGCAATAGTAGTATCAAAATGAAATTATGATGACGGAATTTTACGATAATTAATATAGATACATGGGACATGCATAAATCACCCATCACTGGACTATGAAGTAATCGGTCGTAGAGACCAAATCTTTCAGTTCAGTCCATCCAATTGTCCATGACCCATGAATGCTGGAAAAGAGCCAGTTCACCAATCAGAGTTGTAGATTGTAGATACGGTTTTTATCAACTAATCACAATTCTTTTTCTTCCGATTTCTGAACTCCACTCCAGCAAGTAATGTACGATAGAATTGTGCCGATTTTAACCAGTTGTCTTCTGGGTTAAGTTCAGCAACCGCAATTAGTTTCGTACATTTCGAATATATTCGAAATATATTCTTAAATTTCATGTGCATGTGGAATGATTTTCGGCACAACAGGATTATCGCGCCATCGTTTACCACATATTCTGTAAAATAATAGGTGATTTACAATTACCATAAATCAGTTCTTATGAAAAGTGAAGATTCGAAAATTCGAAAATGACTTCAACAACATTACATGGAAGTGAAGAGTGGCCATTGGCCTATTCTCCAAATGGACCAATGTATGGACCATATTCTGCTGGACCAACACATTCATCTCTACTGTCGCTAGACGAGTTTCCTTCATCATATTGGTCATCGTCGATGGCCCTTGTGGACAACTATGACATTAATGAAGATGAAATGCATATTCCAACAAGGTTCGTTTATCATACAATATGTACATGTACTGTGTAGTGAAACTAGCAAAAGCTTTAAGCTAGCTCCCATGTAACAGCTTCAAATTATTTTACTTTACGGAATTGGATTGGAATACTTTGAATTCACATTGGCACAGTTTATCGATATAAGATATAAAATGCCTTAAAGCTTATGATAGATGATGTCTAAATCACAATAATCATTAAAATAGAATACCAATTAGTTGCAACTATTAACATACAATTTAATCGCATATAAGACACTATGAACAGTTCAATTTTGCATTTTTGCGAATTATGAAATCATATTTTGGGAATCATTGGATCTGTGCAGGAACACTGAAAAACATGTTATGAATACCTATAGTCGATAGGAATTCGCAAGCCGTTTTTCATCATTACACTATCAGTGAAGACTGAAGACAAAAACTGCTGGTCTATGGTTAGCGATGCACAATGGAAATAAAATGCATATTGCTTTCTATTGTGATTGTACTGACATTTTAACTTTGAATGTAAAGTCACCTAATGTGTCAATCCTTCTTGATTACACCATCATTTTACCATCAGTGAAACACAATATTTTGATAAGCCAATTGCTATATTCCATCCTATTTTATCATTGACAGAACACAGAAAGCCATAAAATCAGATGCACAGTAGTCATTCAAATCTGTATTTATATTATTGCCATTGCTTCCAAATTTTCATGCAAGTGTCGGATCGCAAAGGCTTATTAATTTGCTTGTCTTGACACACTATACACGCGCGTTTTGCTTATCTCAGAGAGAAAACGGATGGATGTTAGTTGTGTTGGCAGAAATTACGATAAAAATTTAAACTGATAAGTGATAACACCAACTTAAATCACATTATGTTGTGATGATAAAATTAAAATTGATTAAGCTTTTTGCTGATACATTTACATGAACATTGATATTATATTCTGTTCCTCAATATATATGATTTGACATGTATTTTGCACACGTCCCGCTACACCCTAACCAGTGAAGGTATTAAGATATAAATGCTTATTTCCGATTTGCCGATTCTGGAGTTACACAATTAGAATTTACATGATATTACATGATATTACATATTCGACATCAGAAACGTCAAATTTAATTTTTCGTTTATCTGCGTCACAGACATCTCCGCCGCAAAGTCAAACACAAATCAGCCATGCATACTGCATTATACACTATATCAACTATACACTTTATATGTATGTCTCGTCTCGACATATGAATAAAACTTTTTATTGTGACTTATAAAGTTCTTTATCAGTGGGCTCGTTCAAAACCACAGCGAAAATTAAATCTTAATTCGGATTTCGAAACTTTGACATGATAAGACTGATTTGCTTCATTCATGGACGGTGCGGTGCAGGGTGTGCACATTCAGACCACGATATGAGATTTTCTATACTGTTGATTGCAAAATCGTTGAGTAAGATTGCTACATGATGACAGTGATAGCTGCATATTGCACCCGAATGCTCAAGTCAAAAGTCAATGTGAATGACAATATTGTTTTATCAAAATTTAGGTTAAGCGATCTAAAGCCACACCCGCCATACGGTTATAGTAACAGTGGAAATGCTAGCAATGGACGACCAACATCTGGAGGGGGATTTTCAATGCGGGACATTTTAGATTTGCCGATAAACCAAGCTTTACCAAGCGGTGGTGGGAACAATACTGGGGGTAACGTCGGGAAAGTGTCATCTTCAGGAATTCCAAGCTCTGCATATAGACTTCCAGGATTCCATCATTATTCTCCTCATTTTCCACCCTTTCATCCAAGCTCAACAAATTATTATCAGTTTGGGGAACTTATGGAGCCCAGCTGGTCTGTAGCTCATGCATTCATAAATCACCCAGGTTCTTCGCCGGATTCTCCTACTACTGATCGTAATATTTCGATATTTACCTTCAATAAAATGAACATTAAATAAATACACCCGAATCCCGATTTATATATTGTGTTAATTTAGGGAGGTTTGATGATGGGTTAAGTCATGACGAATATAGCCCAATGGAAAGTAGCAAGCCTGGATCTCCATATATGCATATGTCAATCACAGAGTTGTCCAATGATGGAATGGCACACCCAAGGTGCAAACAATAAAACAATTTAAAATAAATGATCCATATAAATATGCGCAAATATAAATATAAATATATATATATAGTTATATATATACCATATAAATATAGATGGAAGGAAACGCAAAAGACTAAATTTTTATAAATATACGAATTGACCGATATAACGATTAACGACCAAACAGTAAGAAGTGACTTGTTTAAAAAACTAAATACACCAATCGAATCAACTTTTGATTAGCTTTCGATTCATGTATCATACGCTATATATTGTAAAAAAATTGAAATCGTTAATGTCGTTACCATTAAAAAGTTTCAACGGATTTGGCTCAAAAGAAATAGGTGTCGAGGGTTTGATATTATACATCGATTGATGAAAACAGAATTCGAAGAAGGTGAACCGTTTAGGCTGTGGAGCGACAACACAGACCGACTCACAGAATTATCTCTATTTCATTAAGCGCTATGCGGCTACGAATTGAAAACTCACAATACCTCTATTTAACAAATTTTCAGAGAAACAGTTTTAACTAAACGAATTGATGTAGTAGCAGCGGACTCCAGTACAGCAGAACTTATTTGCACAAGTCCATTGTTGCTGTCAGGGACAGCAGCTTCATCGTTTCAAACTACTAATTCTAATAGCACTAATAAGCATCATCCACAAGAGGAGCGGGCCTCCGTTATTGTTAAGGATGAACAGATTAACAATAACGCTGTAACGCTACCACATCATCATGATGGCAGGTCTGGATTTTTGGACCAGCGAAGTAACGTCGGAGTTTTGGTTCGATCTGCATCTACCAGCAGATTCGATATGGTACGACAGGACTCTCAGGCTAGCACTTGTTCATCGTTTGGAGGAGGAACAATGAGTGAAGAAGATGAAAACGATAAGAGATCCATTCGTAAACGAAAGCGCCGCATCTTATTTACCAAAGCTCAAACTTGTGAGCTGGAAAGAAAATTCAGACAACAACGATATCTCTCAGCGCCAGAACGAGAGCAATTAGCATCATTGATTAATCTAACCCCGACTCAGGTTAAAATTTGGTTTCAGAATCATCGCTACAAGACTAAAGTGTAAGCAGGAGTTAACAATTTAAACCCGAATTGCATGTTGTACGTAGCAGTTTGCTATATAATTTAGCTGCTATATGTTTACAGCATGCAAGAAGCTGCAGGACGAAAAAAGAAAGACTCTCCAGACGTTCACCACCAACACCATGAACAGTGGGGTATGACGGGAAATGGTATTCGGGAAAAGCATTCAACTTTCTCCACCCAAGTAACGACTACTATTAGCAATAGCAATAGTCGAGAATGGAGTACTCAAATAGCTGCTTAGTTAAATTAATAGTTGACATACTTAACTGCCTTATGTTTGAAAAGTAAAAATTGTGATCTCGTTCACGAATAATTGAGTATTTTAAGATGTGTTAGCGATAACACACCCTTGCATTCCCATCCATTTATTTTGACTTCGCGTTCCAGTCACAAGTAGCTCCGGCTTAATTAGCACCTCCCCTGGCCACTGGGGTGAAGTGATATGCAATCTGTGAAAAACAAAAGTTTTGGAAACGGAAGTTTATTCGGAATCCCAATACTGACATTTATAGTTAAACAAATAGATCAATCACTATCACTTGTCATTTTTGTTATAATTAGTTAAACATAAAATATCACTTCTTCTAACTGAAAGAAACAACAATTCATTCAACCCACAATAATGCAGTCTCTAATAACTCCAATCCGCTTCAATTTTTAAAATGATAGGATAACGATTATTCATACTGTTTTTTTCTTGATTCCTTTTTTAATCACTGCTCAACAATGGTTACATTGATATCTGAAAGTTCTACAAGAGTGAACGCAATATGGAACTAGCTGCTTAACAAATGTCTTATATTGTATGCAATATGCAAAGGCTTTTACATTTCAGTTTTCAGTTCATGTGAGTGAATACTAATGCTTGCAAGGCAAGCAAAAGTTCGGCAGTTCTATTTTTAAACACAATGAATTTCTATTTTACAAAATTACTTGAGCTTCTACTCTAACAAGAACAAGGCAATTAACTCATTAGGCAACTACCCATGTCATGCGATGAAGTTGAAAAGTTGATGTTGATTTCTTGCGTAAATTCGTGGTACAGCTTTCATATTTACTTTTATAATTACATAGGTATACTCAAAGTAACATTTGATATACTATTATAATTATAATATCATATTCTCGATATAATTATGTAATAATGATACAGTAAAGGTAACAGAAACTCCAACCCCTTTTGCCTTCACTTGTCTTTGAGTTGGCTATGCCGAAACTTTAAGCATGATACAATGCACAACTTAACACACACACACACACCCAGGAATGTGAAGTGAAGGAGTTATAACATGATTTTCCATTGCATGAAATATGACCAGTACGCAAATATTGGTAAATTAGTTATTAGTTTAGTGAACTATAACTACGCTTAGGTCACTTTGTAATCAAAATAATTACAAAAGCTTAATGCGTTACTAGAATTAGTTATCAGAGTTCGGATAAATAATGTCATAATGACCTGGGCGATATAAAAGATGAATTGAAGGTTGTAGCGAATCAGGAAAATCGTGATTGCCTCCCAAGCCCCGATCCATATAAACGATGCGTACTCCAATTCCAAGAGCTGACGTTAGAGCAATTATATGAATATGGTCACTTTCCTTGTACATAGGTTCCACTTCTAGCTGGCAGAAGTCATCTAAAGATTGTTCTCCGTCAATAAAGTTGACGTAAAAATCTCGACCTTTGCGGAGTTCAGCGGAAGTCAAAATTCTAAGGTAGACCACAAGGTAGTCTGCCATACTCTGCTCATTTAGCTGGTCAAAAAGCTCCTGTTCAGTCATACCTTTGCCCACCCTGTCCACTATCTAGATTCATTGCACAAGTAATTAAAACACGTACTACCAAAATTCACGAATGCACACCACACCGTTTCTTGTTTCGTAATACGTACCTCCAAAAAGTTATCGTAGAAATCGTCAACTGTAAACTGTGTAAATCCAGCAGCCGACAGAATATCCTTTGAGGATACCAACTTTTCTCGAAAGGACTTGAATTCGTCATCTTTTCCGACCAGTCTTTCTAGATTTGCATAGCAAAATGCTCTGAAAAAGCAGTTGCCATCAGGTCTTGTTCGTCTGATAAATTTATACGTAGCGGAAATTTCCTCTACTTTCTTTTGGTAAATTGGATCAGTTGAATATTCCTCAGTAAGAACACGTACGTTTTCCTTGTTGCGGACCAACGGAATAGTTGATGATATCTGGAAAATATTTTCATGCCAGTTTCAGGTTACCGAAAAACAACTGATGAGACAATTATACAAATTAAGAAATACTAAGGAACTCCACATACCTTTTTCCTCATTTTTTAAACTTTAACTGCTAAGAATACAAATTAAAAATTCAAATATATTACCTCCTTGTCTATAGCCTCTTGCTGTTTCATAACCAGTTCATCATGCCGCACATTGCTATCAATTTCTTGCTGTGTAATCTCGACGCCACCGCCCTCTCCGTTAGTTGTCGGCGCTTCATCAGCCATCTTGGCGAATCTTTTACTTATACTCAACTTGTATCTCGTCTACGTCTTCTGCCTCTAAAAACCATATCAATGAGTGTCTGTTGTATTCAAAATGTGACATTAATACACAACACAAAAGACTAACTAAGATTAAGTCGGTATCGGGACCCACAATCTTCACAACATGTACCAAAACACGAATACATAGCAATGAATGACCAAGGGTTCTAAACTTTCTTCAAATGTCAAACAGGAAAATAATTAGTACTCCCTACACCACTATTATTTACTAAATCGACAATAATTCATGCCGGACAACACAATGGAAAAGGAACAAGGAACTTACCAAAATAATAATTCTGAAGCTCTTTCAATTTCTTAAACACAAATGTAGACATAAATCTTGACAATTTTGAAGGCCGAAACACATTCCTGGCATTACATATAAGTAGATGAAAAACAAAATGAGAAGAACAGGGTTTATTGTTATTACACTCACACCATTTGTTTTAACTGAAGGTGTAATGCCTTTCGTTCAAATTTTGAATGTGGATTTATCGGAGGTTTTTTTGTTTACAGACTGAATGTCCAACCAGCAATCGAATCTGCTAAATAACGTAAGGAAATGTGGAACTAGTTAATTGTTATTTTTACAGAATACAACGAGCACAAATAAAATATCTTTTGACTGTTTTGACATCTACTACGACCTACAATTCCACACGAAGAAAATAAATTGATGATGCCGAGATGGATAAGTTGTCACAAATGAAGTTTCACATTTGCCGGGTATTTCATTTACATGAAACCAATACTACACCATTCAACTGCAGCTGCAGCCGCCGGTACACGGTACTATAGTACTACGCTACATTTTTATTACCAATCTACGCAATGCATTGGGTATCTTGAATCTTGACGTGGACGTTCAGTACACAGTACAGACAGATTCATTTTATTATTCAAGTGTATAGCAAAAAGTACATCATATTTGATCACAATTGGGTGTCGATTGTCGATGTGGAGTGTGGACAACTTTTATCAGCCCTTCGTTTGTCGTTTCTGTGCATGTTGTCAAAAGTCGTGTGTACAAGGATTATCAAGAGGTGAAAGGTAATTAGTAATTATTATATATTTCAAATATGTGTGAAACCCTTTGCTAAACAAGTGTACTGACAAACAGATAAAATTTAATTATCTGTTATCATCATGTATGTATGGTTTAATAAAGTTATGCGTGTCAAATTTTCTTTCAGGTGGTTTGTTGTCAGCTGCTTAGTGTTTTGATCCTTGGAAAAATTGACAGTTGAAATTTGAGTCGGGCTAAAGATAGTAATAGTTTTATCTCTGTCGTCTGTTTGTTGGAGGAAACTAAGCCCGCGGACGGTTGACCATATTAGCAAGGGAAAATGAATTTTAAACGGGATAAGAAAGAGGAGGAAGGAGGTAACGAATAATAACTAATTACAATATAGGAGGATACACGTTGTTTTACGGATTTCATATTCTTAACTCTCAGTCTCTGCGTTATGGGTTTCTTCTGGTGATGTGATCTTATGAATAAATATATTCCAGGGGAGGCTTCCAACCCTTTTGGGAACTTGGAGAAAACAACTGTGCTACAGGAAGCAAGAGCCTTCAATGACACTCTCATTAACCCCAGAAAATGCACCGTGATCTTGTCAAAGATCCTTTATCTGTTGAATCAAGGAGAACTTTTCAATACAACAGAGGCTACTGAAACATTTTTTGCTATTACAAAATTGTTTCAGTCCAAAGATCCCATCCTGCGTAGAATGGTCTATTTGGGGATCAAAGAACTGAGTCATATCGCTGAAGATGTTATTATTGTAACTTCTTCTCTCACTAAGGATATGACAGGGAAAGAGGACATGTATAGGGGAGCTGCAATTCGGGCGTTGTGTACTATAACAGATGTAAGTACTTGGTGAATAATTCGGCGATCGCATTTTCTAAGCTACTGTCAACTGCATTTATTCAAAATTTACTGCTCAATTTATATAGGCGTCCATGTTACAAGCCCTAGAAAGATATTTAAAGCAAGCAATTGTGGATAAATTACCTCACGTTAGCAGTGCTGCTTTAGTCAGATCTTATCATCTGACTAGTGGTAGTGGAGAACTTGTTAAAAGATGGGTTTCTGAAGTTCAAGAGGCTTTGAATTCGGACAAGTAAGGGCGTTATTTTTTAACTTTCACTTACATGGTTTGGTCCATAATTGTATAAATTTTTAATGCTTTTTCAGTGTGATGGTGCAGTATCATGCTCTTGGTGTATTATATCACATTCGGAAAGCAGACCGTCTTGCAGTGACCAAATTAGTCTCGAAGCTAACTAAGTCACATATGAAGTCCCCGTTTGCTGTATCTCTGCTGGTATTGCGATAAACATAAATTTTACTTATAATCGAAACCTATTGCCATATGTGCGATCGTGTACATTTATGTATGCCATAATGAGCAAAATCTGTCACAACTATGTAATAAATTATAGATTCGAATCGCGGCAAAATTGGTTGACGAAGAAGATAAGCCTTTGGATTCACCATTTTTCGACTTCTTAGAATCTTGTTTGCGACATAAATCTGAGTTGGTAATTTTTGAAGCAGCTCATGCGATTATTAATTTGAAAAACGTAACGCCACGAGAAATCAATCCTGCTGTAAGTGTTCTTCAGCTGTTTTGCTCCAGCCCAAAACCAGCGTTACGATTTGCTGCCGTTAGAACTTTAAATAAGGTAAGCAAAACAAATCGATAAAAACAAGAACCTGATTTAGTCTGAGATATACTTTTGTAAGATAACTAATTTTGGATCAAAGGTGGCAATTACTCATCCAACATCCGTGACTAATTGCAATGTTGATCTGGAGAACCTGATTACCGATTCGAACCGATCAATCGCAACTCTAGCTATAACTACACTTTTAAAAACAGGCGCTGAGTCATCTATTGACCGATTAATGAAGCAAATTGCTTCTTTTGTGTCCGAGATTTCTGATGAGTTCAAAGTTGTGGTCGTGCAGGCTATTAAATCTTTGTGCTTAAAATTTCCGAGAAAACACGCTACTTTGATGGCATTTTTGTCAGCCCTATTAAGGGATGAAGGGGGTCTTGAGTATAAAGCAGCCATTGCTGACACAATAATAACCATTATCGAAGAGAATCCTGAAGCTAAAGAAACGGGTAAACTACAATTTATAGTCATACTGTTACTCATTAAATTTGAATTTAGTTTGTTATTGTATCGTTGTGTTAATTTTACTGCATCAGGACTCGCCCATTTGAGTGAATTTATTGAGGACTGTGAACATACAAGTTTAGCAGTGCGTATTCTGAACTTGTTGGGCAAAGAAGGACCAAAAACAAAGCAACCCTCAAAGTACATTCGCTACATATACAATCGAGTGATTTTGGAACTGGCTCCGGTGCGAGCTGCAGCAGTGTCGGCGTTGGCCCAGTTCGCTGCTCATTGTCCTAATCTTTTACCAAACATTTTGGTTCTTCTGATGGTAATTTGGATTTTTCATACGCATATCTGTAATCTCTTGTGGTTGTATAGCAAGACATTTTACATATATTTAATAGCGATGTCAAATGGATTCTGATGATGAAGTAAGAGATCGAGCTACGTTGTACTACCAACTACTATCTAGTGGAGACAAATCTCTCACAAACCACTACATTTTGAACAACCTGCAGGTATAGTAATCAAGGCATTCTAGACCCAAATATTTTTTTGTGGAAGGTAATTCTAAGCTTTAAAATTTCACTGGATGTATCATGTATCCGTTAGTCCTCTGTGGTTGCGCTGGAGAAAACATTAGGAAGTTATTTACAAGGTCCAACGGATGTCCCGTTTGACATAAAAAGCGTTCCTCTTGCTTCTGTCGCAAGTGACGAACTCAAACCATCAGTTTCTGTACCAGGAGTACTGAAAACAAAACCGACAGAGCACAAGAAAGCTCCTGTTAAAGAAGTGTCCTTTATCGATGAAGTGCAATCTAATCCAGAGCTGTCACGGTTGCAGTTAGGTGGATTATTTAAGACATGCTCCAAACAGCCCTTAACGGAATCCGAAACGGAATACGTGGTTTCTTGTACGAAACACGTATTTAATCAGCATTTGGTTCTGCAGGTGTGTTATGCGGCAGCTGGTTGAACAACTTATTTGACTAATTCGAATTCGTTTACTAATTCTTATTTATTATTTTGGTATAGTTTCATGTTCAAAATACATTACCTGACCAATTGTTGGAAAATGTGAAAGTTCAACTAGACATTCCTGATGGTTTTACTCAAGTTGCAATTGTTGCTATTCCTAAACTGCCCTATGGTACCCCTGCAAATACGTATTGTGTTTTGCCATGGCCGGAGGATTTAGAAGTGGCATCTGGAGCCACAATTGGCGCTACCTTGAAATTTATTGTCAAGGATTGTGATCCAGACACTGGAATCCCGGACTCTGATGAAGGTTACGATGATGAATACGTGGTACGTGTAAAAAATTGAAAACAGTAATTTTGAATTTGAAAATTTTGAATGTTCATAGTTTACGTCATTGACTTTGATATTTTTCTCGTATAATCACAGCTAGAAGACGTAGATGTCAATTTAAGTGACCATGTATTTGGCGTTACACGTTCCAATTTCGCCGCAGCTTGGGATGAAATTACAACTGAGCGGGAGGAAACCTATGCACTGTCTAATGCTAATACTATACCAGAAGCTGTAAAGAACATAATAGATTTCCTAGGAATGCATCCATGTGATAGGACGGACCGGGTTCCTGAGGGTAAAAGTAGCCATGCAGTGGCTCTTGCAGGTTAAGATTTAAATTTCTTCCTAATATGCATAGTTTTAGCAATTCACTAACACGCATGTTTAGTAAAACACACTTTTTTGTGCCCTGTGTTTTTCTGTAGGCGTTTTCCGTGGCGGGGTAGAAGTTCTGGCTAGGGCAAAGTTGGTTTTATCAGATGCTGTAAACCTTCAACTTACTGTTCGTGCTCAGGATGAAGCAGTTGCTGAGCTCATAACCACATCAGTTGGATAATCATGAATGAAAATTTTATTTAAAATCTGCTACACTATACGTGCTGTTATGTATGAATGAATAATTTAATAAGACGGGATTTTCTTGTACATTTCAATTATGATGGATTTGAAGTAGATGTAGAAAATGCAAAAAAAAGAAAGTAAAGTTCATTATGAAAAGGAGTTTGTACCATATTTTTATTACTTCTCATTTAATACGTGATTTAACTTGCTTTGTTGAATGGTTGCTTTGCGTAATGAAATCAATCTAAATAGTATATCTTTCGCATTGGGTGTTAGTATTTGATTACACAGGTTTATAAAGAATCTACTTTGAGTACAAACAGTTCTGTAATTGTGCGTAGCAATCATACGAAGCAATTGCTGTGCAAATAACCTTAACTTCTAATGACATATCTTATAGTTTTCTGCTATACTCTAGCAATAACTACTATTCCATTGATTTGCACTAAATTGGTAATTAAAATACGAAGGAGACGCAATGGGATTTCAATCTCAACCATAACTGGCAAAGTCTTCTTGAACAACGAGATGCTGTAACCGGTTGAATAAAGATTGAACATCGATGTTGGTTTTTTGATAAATTAAACAATTACAAGTACATTCTTAAAAATGAAGTTATCAAAAATTACGATAAATCAGTTAAGGCACAGAGTTCAGAAAAAATGTTTAGCATGTTTATACTGATTGTGATAGTGTCTTGTCATTCTGGAATCATCGTTTAAATTTACATATAAAAAACGTAGAAAGAGGACGGATAATTGATATTTGAACGAGATAGATGAAATATTATTTATCATTATTACACTAACATCCGTTCTTGATTAATGAAATAACAACGACACTATAAACAAGTATTATAGGATATACTTTTACAATGATATGACAAATTCACTAGACACTAGTCCTTTTAAACATTAAAATCTCTTATTTTAACAATAATTCGTACAGAGATTGAAAGTTTTAGTTTTGATAGTCAAAGATGAAAAAGTTTGGCAGATAAATATCTCAAGTTGCTTACTGTTGACCAATTTCTATAAACATGAATGAACCTTGCAATAACTATGTGCTTAATCCTTTATTCTTTAAATAGGTCTACACTCTGCTCTGTAGGCTGAATTTTCAGTTCCAGTTATCTGTACCAACACCACTGTTCGTTCACAAAAATGTTAAAGAAAACGGCAACAAACAAAATACTTTAAAGTAAATGCCTATTGACTTTTTGTTCTATTTTTTTTAAATATACAGTACATACACTTGATGAAACTCAAAGGAAATTAGTTTTACCCTGCAAATACTGTTTGAACATTCTATAATTGACTTATTTTATATGTTTTGAACTAAGCTGATAAGTTACACAAAAGTTACAAATATTTACATTTACAAAATGGTAAAGGTTTTTAAAGCTTCATGTAGTTATACAGTAATACGTACAAAATTTGCAGAGTGTTTCCAGATTAGGACATTACCGAACAATGCGTTGCACTATTGATCATTTGAGAGATTCTTTAGAAAATACAATATTAGAACTAGTTTTCTACCTGAACACATTACTTACTGCTCCTCCAAGATAATAATACATATAGTACTTAGTACTTATAGGCGACTCACATTATTTTAATGTTTTATTTCTGCAATTGCCATGTACATTATACCCCATAGTACGTTCACCAACTGCATGAAAAAAACAACACAATACAGTAGTTAGCTCTTCAGGTTCGATATTGGATTTGGTAACATTTAACCTGATCCTTTTAAACGCAAATGTCAACTTATGTTTAAGTTCTTCAAGTAAAATCATCTCGATTTATTGAAACTAATGTACATAGGTATCTACTGACCCTAATGACATCAACAATCTTCTTCGCCATTTTCAGCTTGACCTTCAACAGTGTGCAGTAACCATTCTTTGAACTTGATAAACTGATCCTGCGTAGAATGAGACTCCTCTTGTAAACGACGATTTTCTTCTTGTAAATTAGCTACTTTAGCAGCCAAAACATGTTTGCTTTGTTGTTCTTTACGCAATTCTGCCTCCAGTTGGCTAACACGAGCTTCAAGGTTAAAAACACTTTCCAGTGGAACAATAGGAGACTCAGAGCCCCGTTCGCCTTCATCCCTAATGATACAATAATAAATATGCTTAAATACACTTTCACAGTGTAATTACAGAATATTTCAATATCTGGATTAATATTTAAGAGAGAAGCAAACAGATAATGTTCTTACGATGGATTTTTCAGCTCGTCTTTCACCCAATGACCCACAGAAACTGCTGGTGTTACATGAAAGCTGGCAGCCGAAGAAGCAGAAGATCCACCTAGTGGGGTTCTTTGTTCGCTATACAAATTCGTGGAATATGAGTGTTTTAAAGGAGACTTTGATCGGAATCCATTTGTTGGGATTTCGGGCTCAACTGGCGCATTCGGTTGTCCTAAAAATGTTTTCCTATCGTCGTCTTCCGCTGTCCAAGATGGCCGTGCGGGAGTAATATACTTGGGAGAGGCAGAGCCAACCGCCGAGAGCCTCATTGAATATAACTCTGAAGACGGGGCTTCAGCACCCAAACTGTCAGGTCGAGTTGTTATATGTGTCATGTTAGATTGAATAACAGATGGTTCAATATCTGTAGGAGGAGCATCACAAGTTTCAAAATCGTCATTTGTAGAAATATACTCTGGGCTTATCAGGCGAATTAAATCTTCCTGCAAAGTACTACTGCGATTCTGACTATTTCTATTGGATTGGCTGCTACGCAGCTTGACTTCAGCTGCGTGTGTTAGCTTAGGGCTTGAACCATTTGTCAAGCGATTCAATCCCAAACTTACAGGTCGGTGTTTTTGAGATACGTTACTATCGTCTGAACCTATAGAAAAATCAAATCAAACAATCAGAAAGTTTACATAAAAGGGATTTCGCACATCGATGTTTTCAATGTACCATCAGCAGGAGAAGCACTGCCTCTTCTGTCAGAAGTATTTGAAATTGGAGAAGCTTCTTTTTTGAATCGTCTATCCCGATCTTTATGTTTTTCTTGATAAGCTTGTTTTATAGCAGCTAATCTTTCGTTTTTCATTGCCGTAATATCCTGAAAATGATGAAAGATATTTTTAATGTATGAACTCATTAGACATATTCACGGAATGCATACTATTTTTAATTGTGCTTACATCTTTGTGGATTCCCATAGTCTGGATTTGCTCTGAAGAGCACGAATGAGTAAGAGGAAAATCTGTCAAGTATGTCATTTTTCCACGAATAGTATTTTCAGGAACAGTTACACGGTATCCACTGCTTAACGTTAAAGGAGTGCTTCCAAGATTGCTCTTTTCCCGGATTAGTCGTCCCTGTGGTGTCAAATATGAAGGCCTGTTTCCAGTGTTGCTGGTAGAAATACTATTGTGGGTAGATTGATCAAGCCCAACAGATGAGCCTGGAAATGGTCTGAGCTGATTCAGTCCATATGAATTCTTTAAATGCAACATATCGTGGCTTCTACTTGGCGACAGTTTCGTATGAAAAGACCCATGATGCGGTGTGCTTCGTTGAAAATAATCTCGTTTAACAAGAAACGACCGGTCTAAAAGTCCTGCAACTGACGGCGAGGTTCCATTCATGCTCATAGAATGCTTTAGATCACCACGAAACCCAGGCAAAACCAGTGGTTCCGCTAAATGATGATCACCAGGTGTATTGTTATTCATGTGGTTATTGCCATGAACCGACAAATGATTGACTGGGGCAGTTGGAGTAATAGGAATGCGAGCAGGAACAGGAGGTGGAGTGCATCGAGGCTCAGAATTTCCCAGACTATCCTTTAAATTATCGTTCAAATCGTACCATTTATCTTCATTCGATATTCCACCACTGGAAGTACTGACAGATGCATCTCCCTACAAAATAAATGACAAGCTTTATAAGACCTTAAGATGAAAACGCATTTTAGTAGTAGCTGATTGATATAATTTATGTATAAAGGCAGTAATGTACGTGCATTTTTTGGTTTTTGCGAAGAAATATAAAAGACTGGCAAATCTACAACTACTAAAGAGGTTTAAAGGGTAGAAAGAACATTTGGATTCCCAAATCATTCCCCAGCGACTATTATTTCCAACAAGTATTCTAAATACAGGCAGATGTGCGAAAGTAGAAAAAGGATGTAGACCATAATGAGAATCACATCCGTTGTTGAGCATATCCATTAAATTATCAGACGCAGAGAAGACTCGAAAGAAGTTCATTTTCAGCAACAGAAGAAGAGATCATCATCGTCAAGTCATCAAATAGTTTTACGCTGCTTCTCCTGCTTGCTTACCAGCTACGCCCATGAGAACTTTCCATCCATATTTCCCAAGATGTTACTGAACTACAATTTAGTAATAATTAGCCAAACAAAAAGTCAGACTTAGGTGATTCGAAGAAAATGTGCACAGGAAGTCATATATAGCACAAAAACCATGGTTTACAACAGTAAAAACAAACTTTTACTAACACAACCGAACAATTTAAATCCCACATGTACATTGAGAACAGGAAACGTGCGATTTTAACTTCATACTCTGTACAAAAAATTCAAACGAAAACAACAAAAATACTTCGCACAATAACCCTTCTAAAAATTTAGCACGGTTGGATGAACAAGTTTCTTAAACGTTGAAATTCTCACTATCACATGTAAGCATTTTATCATCTAAATGTAATAGTTTCCTTGATTATGCATCTAAACAGCGTGCCGACGAGAATACATGTAAACTACAAAGTACGTCGTGCAAAACCAGATAAAGAAAACGACGGTAAGCTTATTTCAAATAAACACCTAAAAGCGTGACAACATAGCTTTACAATTGCATATAGAGTAATTCAGAAAACAGAAAAGTTTTGAAGCAGTATATTGCACAAGTTTGGTTACAATAGTTCACACATACTTTCCGTAAAGGTATTCCGTGTAAACTTTTAGAATTTACCTCATGTTGAGGTGACACTTGATGAGTGTCACCATTGCCACTGGAAAAGCTTTTACTTGAACTTCCCGTGCCATAGCCAGAACTATTACTTGAGCGGGGAGGAGAAAAGCTGCGTGGCTCATACCTGCACGACGAGTAACAAAATCAATGCAAAAAAACAATGTAGATGAAAGTATGCAACGTAAAGTACATAACATGACAAAATAAGTTCAAAACAATTTACAAAATATATCGCAAGCAGAAGGTTGAAGACATTCCGCTTTAAACTGAACATGCATATAAAAAATACAATTAGGATTTACCTTTTACGGTGGGCATTAATTGCATTGGACTTATAGTGAGGATGAGGAGATTTAGTAAACGATGACTCCCCATCCTCACGCACCCCGTTTTTTAAGTGAATATTCTCATATTCACTTTCTGGCTCCAAAGTAAACAGGCAATGCTTAGCATCACATCCCCTGTCCGACAAAAAAATCAGGCTGTGAGTTTGTTGACAATGTTGAGTGAAACTTGAAACTTAATATACTGCATGTTTTGCACAGGTAATATGAAAAGCTTTATTTAATTACCTTCTAGCAGTATTGTTTGAATTAGGAGGGATGACGAGAATTGTAACGAGTGCAGAAGTTTTTAAGAAATCGATCATCTGATCCTGCGTTAAAGTGGCTACAGCAACTTTACAAACCTATGAAAAGGTAGAAATTTATCTAATACAGGCACACAATTTCTAGGACTTTCAACTCCTTTTTATATTGACCAATTTGAATTTATACCTCTACAAGACGAGATCCTTGCCTCAGTCCAACTGTTGATGCATATCCTGAGTTTTCAATTTCTGTTATAACTCCATCTTGTTGCACATGAAATCCTAACTGCCCTACTTCGTTGCGGCGCAGCTCATATTCATGCGCCCCACAGCCTTTGGTCACTGCTCCTAAACGGCAAACTATTTCTTGTAAATCACTTTCTCCAATACTTGATGAATCCTTTCCGTAAAGTGTTACACATTCTCCTTGATGATAGTATATTCTCAACCTGTACAGATTTTCACTTGGTAGAGTACAAATTTAAGCCAATTCAATTCTACGGTATCAATATGTAGTAAGTAATTATGCTGGACATATTTTGTTAAAGTACCTATTGGAGTGGGAAGAATTCCATCCCAGTACAGAAGAACACGATGTAGCAAATACTGCTTCTCTAGTTGTAGCGTCAATTATCACAATTGTGTCGCAAGAGATACCAAGAAATGCATCTACCCGGCAGCCTTTAAAACTATCTTCAAGATGTATACTCCATGAAAGAGCCCCTTGAAGAACAGTATCTCCAATAAATCTCAAGGGTTTAGAGAAGTCTTTCTTTCTGCTTCCTCCAAACATTGCTACATAATAACAAAACATTTTTACCCTTTTACCATTCCAACAAAGACTACACACAAAATGAATATAAACATACAAAATTTTGGTCTAGGGTCAATCGGGGTAGATGTAGTGAAGTTAGAGACCAGGTCTTTTAAATATTCCTGTCGAGTTCTTGTAGCCATTGTAGTAAATTTTTCAGAACGATAAGTTGCATTTTCCGCGTTTATTACTTTAGCCATGAGAAAATCGACAAAATCCTGATTTTTAGGAAACTTTGCTCCTGCAGGTATTGGGGGTCCAAACAATGGAACATCGCGTGATCGGCTTACGGAAACGCTGTCAAATAAAAATTATATCACATAAATTAATTTTGATATATGTGGGTTTGCCCGTTTGCCCAGTTGGCAGGCGAAACGAGCCAACACTTTTACTGATTACAAATTTTGACTCTAATACATGCACACACACAATGTACAATTACCTGTAACTTGTGGAGTCAGTACATGGATTAATTGCTCTCACAACAATAAATACATGCTGAAATTGAGAACGAATATTCTTAGGTGTAAATGGAAGCGCTCCTGGCTCTTGAAATACGATTGTAACAATGTCGTTGCCAATATGCCGTTTTCGCATGAGCTAAAATAGAACAAACATCAGGCATAACATAATTGCCTTCAATGGTTATTAATAAAGTTAGTTCTTATAATATTTAAAAAATGAACATGTAAGTCCCATTACATAGTTTATAAGTCTCACATTTCACAAGTAATAACAAACTGATTCTAATCTAATCTAAGCTGATGAATGAAAAAGAAAGAGCGACAAAAGATCAGCCATTTTTACCTAACCTAATTCTCACAGAAATCACTTACTATTTCAACATTTATGCACGTATCTAATGTCTATATTTTGTTGAAATCCTGTTAGGTACCTGCGTGTTTTGCTTACGCCTTCTATTCTGGAAATTCATCTTACAATTTAGATTTAAGACACTGCTAAACTTTGCAACAAATATTGAATTATATTAACAACTCAAATTCAGATATACTGCTGCGACAAAGGTTTTACGACGTTTACTGTAACTTTTATCTTAACAATAAATAGGTGTTTGATTTCAATCTTAGAAATCAGTTAATAAATTCTGTTTTCGATTTTGCTTCTTTTTACCTGTTGCCTATTGTTTGGAGTAAATGGTAACAATGTAGACACGTGAAAAATCACTTCACACCCTTGATATTGAGAGTATATGGAGTGTAGTCCTGTAGAATCGTCTGTCCATAACAAAAGAAATACAATATTAAATATTAAAAACATTATAAATTTGGTTTACAATGTTTTTTAAACCTCACCTTTGTTATCTAGCCCTCCAGTATATTTGTCAAAACCTTTTAGGGGAATACGACTTCCGATGAGATCAAGAAACTCATTGAATGCTGGACCAGCAGATTCATTATTGTACATTTCCTCTTCTGTCGATTGGCCGGCTTTGCAATACATTATTCCAACTTTATGGCGATATGTTAACACCTGCTCGTCTAATTTTAAAAGCTGTTCCTCGGTAGACGCACCAGGACTCCCAAGTTTTAAACTATTCAACAAAAAGGAAATGTAGGGAATTTTTGGTCATATATAGAATAACTATAATATAGCGTTTTTAGTGATAAAAATATTTATATTTACCATGAAAGTTGTATTTCAGGTAACAAAAACTCTATTACGTCCTTAGCATGAATTCCCCCTTTGGTACTATTTGGCTTAATACCAGGAACACTCTCCTCCAGAATTGAACCACGGATTGTATTTAACTAAAAAATTGAAAATGTGACATATTCCTAACTCATTTAACTAGACATAACTGAATAAACATGAGTCCAATCATTTATTTATTCAATGCATACCTCAGTTGAGCGAACAATTAAACGATACAAATATTTCGAATTGGAAGACAGCGAATTATTAGGTTTGCCATCATGATTACTTAAATTGCTATATAGCTGATTGTCAATACGCTCTTTCTTGATACTGATTGCTAATGGTCCCAGGTTTTCGTCCAAGCCAAACCAATTCTCATAGTCTAATTATGCATTTATAATCAATTAGTTAGCGATTTGCTCAGTTAAATAGAATTTTAACAAATATACAAAACAAGCAAGAAAACAATCTGCACCTTGCTTATGAAAATAATCTCTGTAATAGGTTGCCCCAACATCAATAGCTTCCAGCATGTTTTGCTTAGATTTAGGAATATGGCTCGCATAAGGGCATGTTCCATTGTGCCAGTGTGTAGACCCATTTCTCCATTCTAATTGAACCAAATTCCTACAAGATGTGGAACGATGGGTAGCTTCTTCAGTAGGAGCAACAAATGGGCCTGACCCAATAACATCCATCTCGTCCGCTTTTCCATATATTCCTACTTTCCGGTATCCTGGAGCAGGTTTCGCTGAGTTCGTTCTGCTTTGCCTCGTAAGTGATACAATCCTTTCCTGTTCTCCTCCCACTTCATTTCGAAAATAAGGACAACTGTTGTTTGAAGAAAAACAAATATACCAATCGGTACAGTTTTTATTTTTTCAACGCTTTAAGTATAATACGGTAGCACAGTCGCAGCAACAGGTCGACGTAGACATAGAGCATGAGCGTTAAATCTTACTCCTCAGTCATCAATGCTTATTCCAGCATAAATATTGAGTGCAATTTATGAATTATAGAAAAACTGCGCAAAGTTACACGTAACTACTAAAACGCATGCATGGTTTAAACCCAAAAAGAAAGAGAATTCATCTACCTTACTACGAGTGCATTAGATTTTCCGTCCCCAAGATCTGTGTCCTGACGGTCCGGAACCTGTAGCAGGCTGGACGATGAAGCATTTTGATGACTAGAAGAAGGCTGTGTTAACGGCAGAGGCGGCCCAGTAGACGGACTAATACTACCGTTTATTGTACTACTACTGGCACTTTCTGGAGGTGATCTTTGACCCAGAGACGCTGCAGATGCTCCTGTCGTCGTATTTCTTCGTTTTGATAAAAGACCCCTCAGTCGTGCAGCATAAGATATATTAGCCGATATACTTTGACAGTCGAAATGAGCAAGAGCACGACGTCTATATCGCTCTTCCATTAGATTTGTACCGTGACGTAAAACAACTTTGGTGGTAACACCATCACTTGCCTCTCCAACATGGAGAGTCGTATCATATTTACAAGCTTCCGGTAAGCTTTTAGAAGCTTGCTGACGGGATGCAGAGGAAACACCTCGAAGCTTTCTAAAGAGTGAAGCTTCCGTTTTGCTGCTGTTAGTAGCTGTAGGGACTGAATTGCCCATTCCCCTGTCGTTTCCGGTGTTATTTTTATCCTTGCTATTGCTGCTGCTCCCACTACTACTATGTTCCCACAACTTCTGAAATTTCAGACGAAGGCGAGGGCTCGCTGTTTCTCTTACCGACACACCAGAAACCTTTGTAGGGACAGGAAGGCTTTTACTTTCCTCGGTACTCCCACTTCCACCATCCACCTGTTCAGACTCCCGTTTGTTATGAACTAATCCATCCGCAGATGGGTTCATCAATGACAAGAACGGACGAGCTGTGTTGGTACCAACCGAACCACTTCTGGTCGTATGACCCACGTTTACCATTGATGTATTCTGAACAGAGAGAACATCAATGGATCCATGGCTTCCGAAATCCTTCCTTCTAGTAAAGCACCCTGTTGAAACCCCAACGGTGCTTCCTCCGTGAACTTGAGGGTTTTGGGTTATATTTGGACCTAAGCTCACTCTTTGTTGAGGTGAAAGTTGATGGGCATGAGTATGAAATACTCTAGCTTGATTGTTTAGGTAGTTGTCCCTATCGAGTAGGTCTAGGCTGCTATTGCTCCGATAAAGGGCAAGACGTGGGCCAGCTTTACTGGCGCCAGAGAATACTTTAAGTCCTGACGGCACTGCTGACGGTACCGATGAACCACTAACACTTTTTACAAGGCTTCGTGCAGGTGAGTTTCTTACTGTTACTATATAAGGCTCATTGTCTTGAATCTCATATGTTGGAGGGTCATTGATGGCGGGTGGAATGGTACTGGTAGAAGTAGTTAATAGGCTATCGTCTGGCCTACTGATCTTCTGCAATGAAGTTTTATTGCTTAATACTGACGATGGGTCAACTACCTTTTGGTAAATAGAGTGAGGTGGTTGATGCTGTTGCTGTTGTGACAAGGCTTGTTGATGATGGTGCGCAACAGGGACTGTAAGGGATGAAAGGCGAATGTATGGTGATGTGGTCATTACTCCAGTAGCAGTCGCGCTGGTAGACACCGCCCTTCCACCAGCAACAATTGCTGCTGCTTCCCCGGGACCCACCAACTCCAGATTGCTCCCTCCTGAGGTACTCATCGAACCGTAACTCCCTCCTCAAACACGACACAGTTTCAACTCCAGTAGAATATAGATATCGCCAGCAGCCATTCGATGACGAACCCAATTCTTTCATAACTCTAGATTTTCTCACATGTGTTCTTTCCTTCACAACTTTATGAATTCACAGCACATGCATGCATGCAATTCTTTGAACCCTAGTCTCTTGTGAGCATATATATTTTTAAACAATTGGTGAGAAGTATAACTAAATATTTAATACAACTGTCAACTCAACTGTAGAAAGTTCAGCCTCAGCACAATATTGACAATATAGAAAAATGATGATACTTTAACAGTAAAATAAGCTGGAAAACTGCATGTACTTTCCACACGCTAGTTAGAACTAACTTTCACCCTTCACCCCATCCCATACATGTAAAAGTTGTTTCCGAAAACAATCAACAAGTCACAGCTCAATAAACCGGTTAAACCGTAATCACATACAAAACTAGTGTAGAGATTCTCAAAATGTCAGACAGCATGCATCATTCATATGCCAATATTTCATTCGAGTTTCAACTTCTATAAACGCTTTTATTTCACATTTATACATTTATTTTCATTTTTTGCCCTTTCCTTCCATCTTCATTTTACACTTTTCAAATCTTCAATCTTGATTTTGAATTTCAGAATTTTCAAGCGTCCTTTAACAGCTGTTCCTTCTTTCCTCTATTGATGAATGAACGGCGTAATCAGTAATTGGACTTGAGCCTGGAATATAAATAAACAAAAATGTGTCATCAATCAACAAGAATACTACATAAATCGAATATGCTTGTTTTCTATAAAAGTGAAAATCTTACAATTAGTTTAAACAGTATACGAGAAAAAAACCTTTCAATCACAATCTTATCTTTGTTATAAATTTACAACTGATACCTTGTAATATGTTGATTATACATGGCTTTTCGTTTCGATCTCAAATCTCGACGCTTGTATCTTATGTTTAAATGATAAAACACACTTACATCAATAAAGATAAGCTTTCGCATGCAGTATATGATTCACTCATTCAGTCAGTAAACTCAACTCATCACATCACAATTAGTCTAGCCTAGTCACGTCACGGATAAATATGGAAACTTGTTTGGGTCTAACAACTGATTCTCGCTTGCATACACATCGCAGCGGCATGCACGACACGGTTTGCATGCACCTTTAATGAAACTTGCAAAGTTGCAGCCCAAAACGCAAATATACAACAATAGGAGGATTATGTGAGTAACGCAGTAATTTTCTGATAGAAGGAGGGTGTGAGAGCGGTACAGCGAATGCTAAATGTACTGACTAATGTCTAGTTACCTAGTTTTGTTGAGCAGTTAATGAATAAATGCTGTTGTTCAGCATATTTCGCAATTCCTTATGAGGTTCACATAGGAAATATATGAAATACAGTAGTATTACTATAGGCATGCTCACTGTGCACTCTCTAACGTGACGATGAGATCTTTTGATTTTCTACCAGAAAACCAGGCGAAATTAATCAACATTTGTCTATAAAGTTCATCTAGAGAGAAAAAGTTCCTTTAGTCGTATACATTTATTGTGGGATACCGATTTAAGAGATTTAAGATGTAGTTTGCACATTTTTTTCATAAAATGGTGGTGTCCGTGTCCATTACCGAAAAAGTTTTCAAATTCGGGTGGAATATGATGCAATCAAAACTTTTACAGTGAAATACGGTTTTCATGGCATATAGCATATTAAAGATCTGAGTTGATGAGCAATAAAATAGACAATCTAATCCATGTCTTATGCTCATTGTCAGTGAAAATTACGAAGTTCAGCTAGTAATGTGATAAATTTACTTATACGGATTTGCATGCAAAGTTAAGATGCTCATATTTCATAAAATCATAATGTGTCATATCTAGGAAGTTGTTTTAAATGCAAACAGTATAGTAAAGAATCAAGTAAATATGTATGTATATATTACGTTGTGTTAAGTTAACGTTTACAAATAGAAAGTTTTACTTCCACAAAAATCACAGTCAGTGTGCTCTTTGGTGCCACGTTTTACGTAGTCTTCATTTATCTCCTGCTGACTACTCATTGTCTCTGAACTAATCCGAGAGATTGTGAATATGATGAGTATTGATGAGTGAAAAAATGCAAAAAAAGTGTGTGGTTTTACGCTTTTGATTTTTATATGAAAAGTACAGAAATAACTTTATTACCAGCTAGGAACAATTACAACATATTCAGTCGGCCGACAGTCCTGTAATAGATATATATACCTAGCCTACCTAAAATTCTCATCTAGAGTCCATTCATGAATTTACTGAACCATAATACTGCTTACGGGTAGATGTATATACACTTCAAAAAGATATAATCTATTTTACAGTAGTAGCTTCCTACATTATTCTTTACCAAATACTAACACCTACAGTTTTTCATCTTGAGGAAAAATACGAATGGATCGACGGATATACAGTCTTCCCTTCCCCGGTCTAATTTATCAGTCCGTAACGAGTAAATTCTCGCAGTTTCAACTTATTGTTATGTTAGTCTTCTTGGATGTACCTATATGGACATCGGTATAAAATCAACATACAAATATGTTACATGCTCTACCACCGTCTTCATATTTTTATTTTTAACTAAATGTTGGCACAGTTGAGAGTAATACCTTCAACTCATTGATATTCATGTGTAGTTTATTCTACTAGCTGTAACAGCTTTTCAAGCTAAATGATCTAATCAAGTTAAATATCAAATGCATTACTATAGATGTATTTAGCAAGCATATGTGTAGCACACATCATGAATCCTTCGGATGGTCGTTCATCAATTCATCATGCACATGACATCATAGTGTATCAAACTCCCATATCACTCCATTTCCATTCCCACCAGTTTGGCCAGGTTTTCATCTCAACTTACTGTTAATCAGAATTGTAATCGGGTCTTGGACCCATTTCGAAAAAGTTTGTGGATTTAAAAAAAATAACCACAGTATAATAATATCTATTTTTTATTTCATAGTAGGAGGAACAGAAATAGAATTTGTTTGTAAATTCACACATACTATATGCAAAAAGAAAATGTCTCCCAAACATCGAAAGAACATTAACACTGACGACGCTTAAGAGTCTTGTCTATTTCTTAGAACATACTTAAATCAACCTTACGATGCATATATACATACCATGAATTTAAAATTCGACAATTGAATAAATATTTAATCTCAATCCTGAGCAAAGCATCCTGTCCTGGGTCACATCTATGCATACACATGCGCTTTGTTCAGCACCTATGCATACAAAAATCAAGCCCAGTACAGAAGTCATGTAAATATTCTTGAAAAGCATTGTTATTCTGATATCAACTGAGATTGTGAAACTATGCAGAGGAGCCAGTTCATTGAAAATATCAATGGATAAAGTAATGTTTTTGTGTCATGCTTGAGTTACATACTGTCATGCATAAACTGAAAACCAGAGCAGTAATAAATTCAAACGCCAATGTACTTCGGGATCGAGATCTGACTTCTTTTAAATCTCTTGCGTCTTTAATTGCATAGTTGACAGTTACATGTTTTTTTTCTACCGTCGTCTACCCATCCATCACACAATCGTACTGTAAATAATTTCAGCTATTTACGAACTATTTTCTTTCGGCTTTGATAGCTCAGACGTACTTTACGACTTTAACTTTTTTGTCGACCTTGAGATTGGCGATTAATTAGGAGACGAGGACAACAATGAAATAGAGATCTTTTATGCCTTATGAAAATGGTCTTGTTTTTCAATGAAAAAACCACTTTATCGCACTTGACTGTGTAACCCGTAACCCCATTCATCTTTATTACACAAGGAAAAGAAAGAAAATATTTTCGAGCGCTAACAGGACAACTTTAATATTTTCAAGCAAGAGATGAACCAAACGAATCCGATTACAATGTGAGCTGTAATAAGATAAAATAGGCTGATTTTAATAATGAAGCTCCCTTACTTACACGCATGTAACAGGTTCTCTAGAATGTAATATCTAACGTGATGTTTTGGTCAGTCATGTTACTTGAGAATCAACATGGGGCATCATCAATATCCGCTAATCTGCAATGTCATCGTCATTTCACAACCTGAGATGATGAACAAGGGAGTGAGCCAAAAAGCCCAAGTTTTCAAATTAAATCAGAGTCAACATTATTGTTACATTGTTCTTACTTCCCCTTGAAAAGCAGGTATTCTAAAAGTTCTTTCAGGGATTTAATTATCTTACACACTGTCCCTCGCATTCCAGCCACTTTACCAGTTCTGATATGCTGCCCTGCATGTAGCCAAGCAAGCATGACACTTTTTTATAAATAAAATCACAGCAACATTCAAAAATGTCTGAAATCACTCATTTAATAGACCTCCATCATGTCAAATATACATGACAGTAATAATGCACTAGTGCTAGTAGGGATGTGTACAGAAGTTACAATAGAGAGGAGCATATGATAACACAGTGAATATACACCTGAAGCCTGAAACAACTCACCGTGACAGAAAAACTGACGATGAGAAGATGAAGATGAGCTCTCAGGTTTTTGAGCAACGCTCAACGCTGCACTATAACGTTGAAAGATGCTGTACGTTGTCGTACTAAAACCGTATCATATTATACGCACGAAAGAAGTAAAATGACTTTTTACGACAGTAAAAAATCTTTGGTAAAGCTATAGTCGCTACATATTGGAATAAAGTGCAAACAAGAATAGCACAGGACAAAAACGAGATCCAACGGGAAGGAAAATGACAATAAATGTTGAACATGTTAGACTTTCTTGACGGGTTTCAACAATACTCCATACCCCGACCGCGTCCTTTTTATGTCAAAGTAATATATTTAACAATAACTTTGTGATCTTTCTTACTCCCTGTTTCATCCCTTTCTTTCATTTCTCCCCTCTATACGCTGTTATATTGTGTTGACTAAACAGTGTAGATTGTTTTGAAACGAAAGTCTACTACAGTAAAGTAAGCATAATATACGTCTACACTCTTGATACGTTTTTCTGGAAGCTTTAAAAAAGGAATTTAATGGAAACAGAGGTTACACGACATACATATGTGATGAACCCAACGCAATGCTATACAAATACCATACGGACAATGTGCAACTAAAACAACAAAAGATAGGTATTTTTATGTGTTTATTCACTTCACTCGTTCGTCTGGTGACAACAGAATAATGTTGAAAATGGCTTTAATTAAACGAGTTGAAAAGTCAGAAACAACATTGCATGAAAACGAAAAGATATAGAAAGTGAATGAATGATGTAATAAAAGCAAACTGAGAAGACAAAGCAGTAAAGTCAAAACCCTGACTTGCTTCGCTGCTGCCCTTGATGTCGGATCTCGACCCCTCATCATCATCCTATCGTGTATAAGTTTTAATAGAATATATTTCTCTTCGCCAATGCATTACATTAAATATGCAAGACTAGTGTCATCCTTCCTCTCAGATATCATTAACGCTGTTATCATCTTGGATCACATATCACAATATTCAAAATGGATAGCAAAGCAACAAAAAATGAAAACGAAGCAAATCTGCATTCTGCATCTGGCGTTGTTTGAAAAGAATTCTTCAGTTGAAAACCAGCAACGGTTGATAGCTCACGTATAATCTGTACAAGTACAGGCATAAATTATAAATAAAAAAGAGCAACATCGGCTGCCTGTTGGGCTTCCTTTTCCTGTAATCCAGTCCGACCCACCGAAAGTTTTACAAGTGTTTATAAAAGAACGGCTTCGCAAGAATAAGGGAACATGCTTGATACTGATACCTTAAAATAAATGATGCTTCAAGATCCTACGACACTAGAAAATGATCTGATCGATGTATACCACATTTGTTCATCAAAAATCAATACTCTCTACTAGTTGTTGAGGCGTACTACCTACCACAGAGTACAGCGGAAGAAACGACAAACCCTAAAGTTGTCAGGAGCAAAAAATCTCTTTCCTTGTTAGTTTTCTATTTAATATATAATCCTCCATCCACACGATTATTCAGTTACACACGTACCACAGTACATCCTGTGTGACATCGGCATGACAAGCGATATAGTATACGAAAGTTTGTCATATTAAGAAAGTTTTATCCAGAAACTGTATAATAAGTATACGTGTACCACGATTTTTAGAAGAACCATCCCCTCTTGACTATTTTACTACTCTCGAATCTAAAACTTTAAATGCAATAAGAGTTGAGTTGACTCCACGCACATGCATGACACACGGATTGAATCAATAAAAAAAGGATTGCGTGCACGTATGTTACGCATCAATTTTCCGCACTAGTGATTTGGACCACTCACTAATATTCCCAGGATATATTTAAATATTGACCGGAAAATGTGCGTCCTTCTATAATCTGTGCGCTTTTGTGTCTGTATAATCTTCTCCAGTCGTATCAAGTTACCAATTGCTGCGCTGACTCATTTTCTTTGTTTTTAATGCCACACATAATCGTAATTCTAAAGATTATCAAAACACAAGCTATTATTATTCAAACCATGCACCAATGTGGTTTATGGTTTTTTAGTATTTAAGGTTTTTATTATCTTCAAAAATTATATGATACATAATGTCAACTGTCCAAGTGTTTAATGATCCTAACCAAATTTTATGCGAACTTGTGCATCTGAATACTACAGATTTTTGCTGTTTCCCATTCCAAGTTCTTGTTCTATGCATATGTTGTATGTATTATACAAAGTAAGTATCATGTAGTGCATTCGACTGTACAATTCTGAATTTGTAAACTTACTCATATAAAAACAACCACAACCTGTCATTTTCCATTCACTTTAAAACCAAAGCCTTCCCCTTAACCTAGAATAATGACTTGTGTAAATAATGCTAATTATGCCACTAGGAGTGAAAGATGTAGTTGTTGTGTTGTGGTAAATATTGTGACAACCAAATAGTATCATACATGTATATTGAAATTTGAAATACGAATAAAGACATATTCGAAATCCGTTATATAATTACATTTCTTAAACAGGGCATGCCTCTTCTTGCAAGATCACCTACATATGAATGCCACTTACATTACTCTCAAATATTTTGGGCGAATTTCGGCACTCTAGTACTCTGCACCTTTTACATTCATGTTTTCAACTTTCAACGAAATAATCTTAAATTAATATACATATCATTCGTTTGTCCGAGTAAATACATGATAATGACTGGCAATGAGATTCTCATCAATCACATGAATGAAATCTTAAACATTAAAGCAGATTTTTAAAAATTCCAAATAAAATGCAACAATCCAACCAACAACAGGTTCAGCAGGAGTGGCGTAGTGGGACCAACGGCTCCAGAACTTCAAACATATTCTCCATCCTACATCCATCCATCCTAGGTGAAGTCATAGTCACAGAACAGAATGGACAACTTGAAAAAAACTTTCACGGTCCAAAACAAAGTTCAGGAAGGTATAAAAAAGTATCCATTTCCGTAAGGATGTAAATGTAAATTTCAAATTCTTTAAGAAGAGATAATACTTGCTTAATATGCAAAAAAAACTGAATACTGCAGATTCAATATGAAGTCTTTGTTAGTGGTTACAATTACAACCATGATTTGCAGCATTATATAAGTATTAAGTAAAGTAAGGCATAATCATGTCAAAAGCCGTAATAATGACCACCATGAAAGAAAATATGATATCCTCAACTCCTCAAGTTGAGATGAATGTCAAGCCATTCTCATTTTGCAGAATATTCCATGTCAAAATGAAATGGGGCTTTTCTTTAAAACCGCACCATAGATGTAACGTAATTTGAAATTTGTAATGGGCGCAATGGCAGGTAATGCCGTACATCTACAAATGGGCTGCACTTTTGTCGCTCAAAAGAAAATTACACAGTAGTAAATAGATATCGTACAAAAAGAGTTGGCAAACTGACATGACATTAATACACCTATGTGATGTGGAAATGTGGATGTGCATTGTGCAGTATTGTGTAGGCAAGAAGAGGCAATAACAATGCATAATATTATGTTGTTGCCTTGTACGTGAATAGTGCGACGATAGGTGATGGATGGATGTAAGTTTTCTGAATGAGAATTAAGCTAAAGGAGACAAGTTGTTAAAAGTTTGCTCGTAAGAGCTGTATATGGTATCCGTTTTCCGTATTTGTGGTTTTTATTGCATGGTTCCTCCTTGCCTTTAACAACAGTATTATCGCTTTACACACATATTATGCTAATCACCACCACCGCCGATTCCACGATACATAGCGACAGCAATCCACTCCCTCAACAAAAGCATTTTAAGTATGTTATTATGGAATGTGGTAAATGTTCAATGCGCTCATACAATTTTTCCACTTTTGCCATGAATCTTGACTCCTTTTAGTCGCCACGTTTGGATTGCGGATGTACGACAAATCAAATTCAAGATAACACTCTACTCACAATCAGTCAGAAGACGCCTTTGTTCAGTATACGCAAAGATACATGATGTGCAAATGTGCACCAAATACAATTAACTACGTCAAAATAAGTTTTTTCGTAGCATATATGCAATTCGGTCAAATTAAGCAAAGTAAACAGCACAACTGGGAGACGCTAGCTCACCAAAGCGCCATGCAAATTCAGAAGAAATAAACAAGAAAAAAAAATTATAGAAAGAAAGAAAGAACAAGGCCAAGCCCTAAACATCTTTTTGTATTCGTAATTGTAATCAGCCTTATACCATACTATCATAAATGTACACTATTTGTGCTTGTGTCCTGTTTACAGTCACACACTGTGCTATTTTATTTATCCTCATTGAAGTCATGGAGTGTACAATTGTGAATTGTGACAAGTAACACCCAACACAATGTAATGAGTTGCATTGTCACATAAAAGCTTAATTTTGGTGTGGTATAATCTCAAACAACTGCGCGTCATTTCAGCCAGATAAAATAATCTGATATATTATGCGCGGATAAGTAAATAAGTAAGTATTATTATTTGCATCCTTTCAAATTCAATCACAGTTCATTTGTGCGTTTCCGAGATTACTTGGAACAGTATTATCACATCCGCTTAATATCTAACCAGGCAAAAATTACTTGCTGTCATTAACTATTACAACAAAACAAGTCGGATGGCGGAGTTTTGTAGATGAAATGAAACCAAGTGCAGTATTGGTAAAATACTGTTATTCAGGTTAAATTTTATACTTTAGGAAATTTCATAATCCCCTTAGATAAACTTAAAGCAAAACTTTTTAGCATTTCATAAGCAAATGAAAAAATACATTCATATTTCGCCACTCAGTCAGTAGGCAAACACACATACAGACACAAAGAAAATTTAGGTATGTACTGTACAAAGCAGATGGCAGAGGCTTAGAGGAGTAGGAGGAAGAAAATTTCCAAACAGGAAACAATCAACACTTTCATGTATAAATGCAGAAGCACATTAAACCTTCAGTTTCTACAGTTTAATCATGTCTAGGATTTTAATGCATGACACATTTAACCCTACCTAAATAGGGGAAGGGTACTGAAACTGAAATGCACCCAAGTATATACTTTTTAAAAGACGCAATAAGCATGTAACGCGAAGCGTAAAAATGAAGTCATGCTATAAGGAGAAAAAAATCGAACACAATGTAGTGCGGATGGAGGATGAACAAATGCAAGAAGCACGACAATAATCATAATCATAAAAATTGCTCCATTATTCGTAGTGTATATGAAGAAACTTATAACTACGCGACTGTCTTGTGCTTAGCATCGCGCTTCTATCCTACATAACCTTAAAATATTATAAACATGTCATATATCATGTGAATCTAAGTCCTTATATTCGCATATAAGTATTGTTTTTCTTTTGTATCCATGTATCCTACCTAGCCATCAGAACATTCATTACCCATACCCTTCCTACATGTACAGGAAAGAGCAATATAATTATTGAAACAACAGAAATAGATATTTTTCAAATCACTATTTCTGTCTATGTCTGGTAATGTTACTGCTTTTATGTTTTATTCGCGTCGCGCTTCAGGCCACGCAAAAACAGGAAAAGAAAAAAAATCATAGCCAGCAGAAAGAGCCGCACCGGATGTGACGTTTACTGTCGCGAGAGAATTTTTTGCTTGCTGCATCCCATTATAGTAAATAATCTATTTTTTAAACCTCGTTTTACTACAGCATTATGATAGCATTCAAATGTGTTTTTCTTAATAAACTCACCCTTTTATTTTGCTGAGATGTGATGTGACTGGTAAGTTGTAAACTAATGAAATTAATCGAAAGTTAACATTTTTACGTACATTACAACTAAATAGAAGTATGTACTAATATGCAAGTAGGACGGAAGACAAGTTCAAACCATTCGAACTTCGATTTCACAGTAAATATTGAATACATTTTCCATATAAATGAAACTTTCACTAATGTTGACGAAAAAAACACCAACCTTATGTGCTCATCATATCATTAATGTGCATTATTTTTTTGAGATGGCATGATGAATGATAACTTGCATAATTAATGTTGATTAAGAACTCCTGCAATTTCCTAAGAGTGCAAAGTGATAAGATGATGCTAATGGTTGTAGATAGGAAAATGATATGCGAGCCTTTTATCAAACGAGAAGCGGATGGAATTCGTTATCACACAAATAAATCTGTATTTCGAAACCTTCCTGCAAGATATTTCCTCTCTTGTGTCCTTTTACTCTTTCCATGTGAAACTCAAGATTCAAACTCATCTCATGCAATAAATCAAGTAAATGCATGTATGAACGAACCACAGCACAGTCTTGTAAGTTTTAACTCTTACACTTTTTAAATCTGAAGACGATACATATGTCAGCCGGTGGTATGCATCACGGCGATCTTACGATGAAGCCCGAAACATCTCTTTTCGTCTTCTCTTTTCTTTTCTGTTGCTGGTGTCTGTTTTCATGAAATGATTGAGTGAGCAATGTGAGCATGTGAGTGAGCAATATGCAAAATAAAATGCTGGCAGAGATTCCTGAGAATGTGTTATCTCGGTGTTTTTAGTAATGTGATGCCATATAATATTTTGATTTTTCCATATACGTACATTTGAATATTATTCATGAAATGAAACCCAGCTGCAACAATATTGCAAAGTTCACAGGAAATAATATTTTTCTGTGAGCCGACATACTATACTATGTAAGTTTCAGTCAGACAGCTGCTGTCATGTAATATGTTGATTATGAGGAAGACGATGACGAAATGCATAATTTGCTCTAGTAGATTGACTTGAAAATACATCTCACTGGCAGAATGGAGTACTCAAGGACACTATGATGGACTAAACCGGCTATTTATTGTGAAAATTTTTTCTAAACATGTTCCCGTCCAATATACTACTTCGTATAGCCATGAACTCCTACTGCACATCCTGCACAGGATAAAATATGTAGGAAATCAGCTTATTAACATTCTGTGTAAAAATTCCCGACGGATTCACAATTTTTCCACGGTTTGGTATGTTCCTTGATCCTTATTTCAAACATCATTGATCATTACACACCCCCGCATGAGTAAAATAATTTGTATACTTTCGGGACTAGGAACATTCAATAAAAAATATTATATGAGATCACGCCAACAAATAAATTTCAAATCGTAAAGAGCAAGTAATGCTCTGTAAGCCAGCAACATATCCGGCGTAGTTAATTAAGACATGATCAATGCGGCAATTGACACGACTTTTGAGTCGATTTTGACCTTTCTACACCCCATAAAGTTGCACCTCACTTTATCATTATTCCAAATTCACTTCAAATCACTGTAATTAGACTTCAGAGTTATTTACTCTGACATTTACAACGGTAATTTTCCTAACTGCACTCGTACTACATTATGTACGATTGGTGTTGGTACACAGACCAGACAGTCATATACCGATGTCATGTAAAAAACCACATTAGTACTGTCTCTTCTGTACTCTATCACATTATTATGTAAGGCTAAAAAAATCTCAACTATGTATATAAGCACGGTAGACTATACCTATGCAATTTCTTCACCTGGTTCACCTATCACCTTCCGCCCGAGACAACGATAACTTGAACCTGCAACAATCGTTGCTGTCAACTGTCCGTAAAATTGCAAGGGAATGGATTCATTTTACTTCAATTACCTGTTTTCTTCCTAACCCTGTCGTTCATTATTATATTGTGTTCTGTAATTATATGTATTGCTGCAATTTGTTGTAGGCAATGATGAGCCTTGTGTCGACTTACTTTTCAAAACTATTATATACTAGATCATCAGTGCAACTTGAAACCGTCATAATCAAACAAAGCATCTTCTTTGAGCTTGTTTCCGAAGCTTGTGCTGTACCATACATTCCCAGTTAAGTTTATATAAAAAAAGTGCTGTGTATTTTTAATAGTAGTCAAGAAATCAACTCAACATGTAGGTCCGCCTTTAACGCAACCCTCCAAGAAATCATGCTAAAATCCGGGTTTGCCGTATCATTATTTTATATCATCATCCTGCAAAAGTTTAATATGCTGCCACACAACTATACAGTCGGTTCTGTCTTTTATCTGCTCAAGAACACGACTGTTTTTACCTTAAATTCATTTCTCAAAACTATAAATCAACCAGGAGACTGAAATTCTAAGAAAGTCATTCTCCTTTATTCACTCCACCACATTTATTTACATTCATGGGAATCTTCTAAACAGCGTGCAGTAATTAACTTGATTAAAGCCTTGTTCGTTTACTCACGTATTACATTTTTAATTCCAATTTTTCTCCCAATGAGATACATACCATTTACAAGCAACTGCAAGAGGAAGTTTGCCATTTTACTACTTTTGATTCGTGATATTAAAACTGTTGATGATGATGATGCAGTTTACGTTGTAATTCCAAGACTTAAAAATGATTCATTGTTTCAGATCTCATTCTAGATGATGATAACGACGACGCATGATGAGGCATGACGAAAGAGATAACTAGCCTAGAACTTCAAATCCTGTCGTAATAACAGCTGGGTTTAGTTTACAATGAGATTTATTCCGTATTTTTCACAAAAAAAACTTTTATCATGCGTCCTTCCCTTCTTATCTACTTTTCTGCGCGTCTTCATAACTTCATGAGCTCTCAAGAGTCAGCGTGTCACCGTGTCACCAGAGATATGCAGTCTTAATGACTTGATTTTAAGTAGGAAAAGACGGAGTCGTAAGAAGGTAATCAAAAATTCATAACAATAAACCTTTCAGCAGCACAAGCTATTTTACTGGCTTGATATACTAATATAGTTGTGCATATGTGCGAGTTACATTCATGTATAAACATCAACCATTATTCTATTCGTATACCCGAACGTCCGTGACAATTCAAACACCCACATTTATTCATGGTTAATTATACAATTACATTTTTCAAATCATGTGACACGTATATATCTTTCTTTACAGCTCACGTTCTCATCAGAATCAAGTAATCAAAATTATGACTACCTTCCACGGACAAATGCAAGGTATGCATAAATATGTACATGTACATGTACAACATAAACATATGTGTGTACACCTACTAAAACTTATCATAATAATTCATTCATATCAAAAACTCCGTAATAGAATGACATGGTCCCTTTTATCTTCCTTAGTCACCTTAATCAGCATTCGACGATGCGAATTGCGACACACTAATCTGCATGTAATTTCAAATACAAAACTAACACCCACGCCATTCCATAAGACGTGGAGAGCGAGTTCAGGGAATGCCAATTAAAACTGATTTTACAGCATACCTAATAATCAAGACCAACACGAGCATACTAATAGGTGGTGGACATTATACAGCTAGTAAATATTTATTTCTTGCTTTATATGGGCCCTAGAGATAACAATGGGAAATTCAAGAAATCTACTACATGACGACCTTACCATTCTAACTAAAATTTCACATACAAAAGGTACAAAATAAACATATACCCATCCGTACCCTTGCTATTTTTCGTTATCGTTATCAGCTACCTACTACTCATGCTAAAGCCGATGCACACTTACATTAGAAAAAAATCCCCAAGTAAAAAGGTTTAAACATGTATAACTGCGTCTACGTCCCTGAGCCGACAGATATGGTGACTTGCACGTTTCGCCCTTTGTCTCCCCTCTGTGCATCACTGTGTTCAGTACTCATCGTCCATACAAAAGTTGTCTTAGTACTACTACTTACGATGAGCCCTTGGAATAGGACGTTGTATTGTTAAGGGTCGTTGAATAAGTCAATATTGCTAGCTAGTTATCTACATCACATTCCATACAAAATATTGAGAGCTGTACCTATTCCTGAAAACAGGCTGTATTCTACTGTCACTGTCACACAAAAATGTTATCCTGTTTGAATCCTGTCTCGTCGACAAAGCTCAATGAGCAATGATTCTCCGACCGCTAGCTACCTTACATTGTTAACAGTTAACAGACCTTAAAAATAATTATTGCTTTTGGTTAGGTCTCTCCCTTTTTCACTATATATTCCTGGTATTATATTTACAGCAGGGACTTCACTAGCAATCTAGCAAATGAACATTTTCATAATCATCATCACCTTATCCTCATGAATAGAATTCAACAGGCAATTCACCATTCAAAAAAGAGAAGTGCATTTTCATTGTCAGTGAGGACATGGACTTTGCTACAGCAATACTTACGGACGGATAGACCTTAAACTTAAGAAATAGGATCAATTTAACAAAGATCGATCCTACCACGATACGACATGAAAAATAAATGTAGGACACGAAAAAAACTGACTCATATTGCTGAGTTTGAGTTAAAAGAAACTTTTGCATACCTTACGTCACGTTGGAATACCCCATGTAACCAAATTCAGTCAAAGCTATAATGAGCATTTCTCCAATCATCCCAGTCCTCTTTATTACAACAAAACAGTTCGATTCGAATGAGGAAAAACCTTTGAAATTTTTGTTGAATGAATGAATTTTTGATGAATATTTATCGTGAATAGCAAGATTTTCTGTATTGGTCAAAACTCAAGAACTTCCTGGAATAGGTATCCTTTGGCTAATGGGTTAGTGAATATTTTCGTGGAAAATGCGGTTGAAGGTGGTGGGTTTTACTCAAAGAGGAAATTAAACCAGAAAAGAAATAAAAACGCGCAGTCCACTCGCTCATTCACAACAAGTTAAAACTTATAGCACAAATATGTAACGTGAACCTACTGCTTCAATTATTAGTAAAACGGCAACAAGATTCCTTCCATGAGTCGACTGATGCGATTGTCATTTCATCCAAACAAATCGAAAGCCAACGTAATATTTGTGAGTGAGTCAAACAAATCAATTCTCTGACACATATGACAGCCAGCGTGACATACATGCGAACAAATAATTACCACGTTCAGCAAGATAAACATTCACTGGAAACACAAAAGTCGTTCAGTGATTCAAACTTGGAGAAATTGCTGTCAGCGTAGTTGACGTCAGACTTGGCGTTCTGAGATACGAAATGCTTGACTTCCGAAGAAGAAAAAATCCCCTTTGGTCGCCTGAAGTTCTAATTCCACAACTGTACTGATAACCAAACAAGCACAAAATTCAAATGCTTTATTATTAAGCTTATTGTCCCACACCACAGCCACTGCCAACTGCTATATCCTTCACACAAACGCAGCCAGAAACGAACTATTTGTGGATTCTACAATTATAACTTCACAAAATTTTGCTTGCTTTCCTAATTCAAGTTTTCCCATTAATCATCCTCATCATATCATCCTCCCAAGGCATTACCAAATAAAATTTTGAAGCCAACCACAATACAAGAACGTATCATCGTGTGCAACGCTATGCGATGAATAACACAAAACACTAACGAATGAATACTACAATTTGACTGCTCATCTATCTCTGTAAACAAATACAGAGTATTCCAAATCAGTAAAAAAAATTGTGCACACAAAGCAACAGACAGAAAGGCAGATACAGGAACATACTTCACTTCACATTTTAAAAAAACAAGTGAGCAGCAGACAGCACCGCTCCAAAAAATATCCTCAAAAACCGCATGAAAATGAAATGATGTTACACTGATTTTTTTGCTTCGTTTGATAAAATAATGGTGATGTGATGATGATGATGTGATATGGATATGATATGATGAGACAAACAAATATAATGCTGAAAATGTACCGAAATGAAATCCTAAATGTGGAAGAGGAGCACAAACAATAATTCATTAAATGTTGCACGCATGTAGACAAGCCCAGAGATTCCCACTCTATCCTCCTCTCTGATTGTCTGACAGATGCTTATACGACGACTACTTCTGCTCTTCTGCGTTGTTTACGGCTGGGACTCTCTTCTGCTCCTATTTTGTTTCATGCCACCACACAGCAGTCAAAGTCAAGCCTCTCATTCACATTTTCTCTGCATTTCATCTTCTACACATTTCAGCAGCAGCTTTTACCTTTACACATACTGTGTTTCTTGTGTAAAAGTGTTAGTCTGTGATAGATAGAATCATAGAACGTATATGAGCGTGTTATTCATCAGTTCACATGTGTAAAAACTTTTTGCTGGTTTATATGTGTAGATTTAAAATGGTATTTACACCCTGTACCTGTCCTCCCATTCCCTATTTTACTTGATTGTAAAAAAACTATGCTTTTTGTACTTGTGCTGAATTTTAGCTGAGTTGGTGAGTAAATACGTAGCGCCTGTTCCCACAGATCATCCCACACACAGAGAAGTACCATGTAAACGTAGCATGTCACACATGTTACCTTTACATTTGTTATGATTACCATTTCCCATCATTCATCGTAGTCATCATAATCAGTTGGATGAACCACAAATGCATCGTGGTGACCACATGTTACTACTTGATATCCCACATTCATTGCGATACTAATTAGTAAATCGCTATCTCCTTTTTCATTCTCAAAAACTTCTACACCTAAAGCTTAACAATGTGACTTCGTTTGTGCGCCAAATCAAGGCGAAAAAAATGAAACTTTTTCTATTCACAGATAAAAAATATAAGTGAAAAGTTTTCAAAATCTTAATGTGTACCCTGCGGAAAACGACTTTTGTTGAGTGGTCACATCAAGACAATTTTGATTCTTTAGCTACTAATTGCAGACAGGCTTCACTGTGCTCAGCCTACTGCCTACGCAGGCAAAAAATTGAGCAAAGGACTCGCCTCTATTCACTTATTTTGTACATATGGATAGCATTCCGATCACGAGACCAATCTCGTTCGAACCAAAAACAGAATTGAAAATCATCAATCACCTAATCATCAGTTTGGGCTTTACTGCTCACTTATGACAAAAAATTGATTTAATGGAGCTGCTGAAAATCGCTGTAGGATATACTTTCATGCACTCCATCCTCTTTCCAAATCATCCATCCATACAAAAACCGTACAGAAACAGAACACTGCACGCACAATTTTTACGCAATGTTATCAGAACAGACCATTATCTTGACAGCATAATGATATAATGGAGCACAGCACAGTCAACAGTTCAATGAAGGTATTGATAGATACTAAACAGCCCACCACGCACAGCACACAGCCAGTTTCATCCCCTTCACACTTTAACATAGAATTGGCCATTACTATTACATACTATTTGTGTATCATCTGCATCTGCATGACCATTGGTAAAAATCTGATGTGATGAGAACATTGCACTTCCCACAGATATATCACAACAACAGTAATTATTATTGCACAACAATTATCCAAGTTTCACGACTTAAATATGCATAAAAATTACTCAAGCTCCACATTACACAAGGTAGGTGATGTGATGGATGTACATTCGGAACGTACATAAGGCTTATTAAAGTAAAACAATGGCTTAAACAACTGCTGTCTCATAGACGTAAGTTACAAGCAATACCTAAAGTTGTCCTTTTTCGCATTTCTGTTTTACATAAACTCACAATATTAGCTGTTGCACATTTTTCACATTATACATTTTTTACAAGTTCCTCCCTTTTCTTTACATTTCAAATGAGGTACAATTGTGAAGGTGACGTAGATATATGACAGCTCACAATAAATGCAGAGTACACAAATATACACGTTTGGTTTTGGTTGGATTACCTTTCAGTGGAAGAAATAATGACATGCTGATTTAAACATGAGAAAAAATGCAAATAATGTTTACAAAACGAAAATATGAGATACTGCAAATAACGTACTGTAAAATGCTCATTGTCAATTTTTTTAAACTATGAGTGAGAAGCTAGAGCTAATGCCATGCTTGAAAAATCTGGCAAAGTACAAATGCAAAACAATAAAAACACAACGAAAACAATTGTAATCTTCTAAATGAGCGCATAACTATTCTGACAAAATTCATTTGGATGAGAATTTGCTAACAAGCTACGTTTCATGTTGTACGCGTATTGAAGAAAACGTGCAATCTATATAAGTCTCAGCTAACTAGCAACTTAAATGATAATGCTCACACAATTGTTCATGTTTTATTCCTCCTCCAGCTCCAAATTTGTTTGAAAGGCAGGAAAAATATATGTATAGTTATTTTCAAGCTGTATCATTATCACAAACAACAATGAAGAAAGTGTTCAACATGAAACTTTTTCACTTCTCCCGTTGAACTGAAACAACACAGGGCAACGTTGTGGAAGCATGCACGCATGCCATTTATGTGATAATATGACTTTAAAGGTGGAATTTTATGCAAAATCAAGGTGTTACACCGATCTGACTACACCAATTTTGCAAGAGTATAATAGCGGATGTGATGTATGTTATATGCGCATAATATGACGCATGTAAGTTGAATTTGGCTTGGACGTGAAAATTATATGGCATTTCATACCACAAAACAATAGTTTTCATTTTATCCCATAAAACTTTGCATATACAGCTGGTATTACTACAAGCCTTCCTCGAAACCTAGCTAATAATTTCATTACTCATATTCTGGGATGTATCCAGAATGCTGAATAACAACAATAGAGAGAGAATCATCGCTATTATTTACAAGATTAACTCATATTATGCATTTTAAAAATGCATACATGTCTGAAAACAAACGGATATAACCCAGGAGTAGAGGTACCCAACAGAATAATGGCTTTTAGGTCTACATACAGGATGACATGACAAAAATTTAACAGGAAAAATGCGTGGGTACATAATATTGCTGCTCACCAGTGTTCTATTCTCTCATTTATTTTTTCTAAGCCCATGCGTTTGCTCCTCTTAAATTAAGCATACCTATCCGTACATCATATACCACAAACGTCACAGTCATATGCCTATATATTTGAAACATATATGAAAGCAGAATAAAATTGCCAAATCATAAAATTGATATCAACAGCCTCAAAAGTGAGTGAGCCAAGTATCATCATAGCACACCAGAAGTAAGAGCTCACACGGCTGGCTCCATACACTCCAAATAAAGTGCGAGCATTGCCAAAGGGTTGACGAAAGATGGGGATGATCATTTCTGTGGGATGACGACAGGACAAAATGTGAGATGAGAAATATATTTATCCACACACTTATTGCATATGAACATCAGAGCGTATAAAATGCAAATGTACATACAATACTCACCAAGGTTTAAAAGTAAGAGTACAAACTCAATAAGAGTCCCAAAGCTTCAGAATAAAGCCCTTTGTGTCTTGAAAAAGTTTTCATTGGATAGGCACTCCTTCAGTGTTTCTTCACGAACAGGGTATTACATACGTACACTGTGTAGGGTAGATGAGTACCTGATCCAGACATATTATAGCTTATTTACAATAGTATACAATGGGATACCCACTACAGTAAATATATATGTTGTAGCAGTCGACACAACGTCAACGTCAACACTTGCTCCGTGAACACATTTACACTTCTTGGAGTAGAAAAATACAAAAAACGATCTCATCTTCCTTTTTTTTCCTTGCTACCAAATGATAGTTGGTTGAATGCAAGCTGTATTTCCCAAAAGGGTACATACATTATCGTTTCTGTCATACATACATACATACGTTAAGGGAGCATTCCTCAAACAGCGTTTGTTGTAAAATGCTCATCTTTGTCGTACTCTTAGAAGTCATAGAATGTTAGTCGTACTGAGCGCACCCCACATTTATCTTATTTTATTGCTGGAATGTTCACACTGTTCGCAGGATGAATCTCCACACAGGAAAGGTAAAGGAACTTTGGAAAAGAGTGGTGGAATAAAAATCGTTACGTATTTTGCTGAATTGGTGACTTCAACTCTTGAAGAAATGCGTATGCAATACTTAAACACCCTACATTCCGCTCCACGCGGCTTTGCTCGTTTGCTGAAAATAAAATGTTGCCTTCTAGATCTTGGACTAGCCAAGAGGAAAATCCGTAACATCTGTGCACAACCAGCAACAAATACCTACCATCATCAACCAAGCCAGTTTTTTTCACAAAAGAAACGATAGCAAATGGGTATGTTGGGTAAGGTGCTATGATTGTACTGGCTAGTCGTTTTTCATGACGGGAAAAAAGGAAAAGCTCAAGGAAGTAAAGGTCTTCTCACAAACGGAGCGCAGAGGATCGAACGAAACGAACCCTGGCTATATGCATATTACATTCTGGGAATGTATTTCAAAGGAAACGGGAAAAGAATTTGACTTTAAAGAAGTAAATATTCATTTTCCACAGTATCATTGAATTTTATAGTGTGTAAAAGGTTTTTTTGACGCCTCCGTTTGTATAGCTTCTAATATGGGCGATGGAAGGAGGGGAGGCAGTCAGACCCTTCAGGCTAACAAGGCTTATCGTTATGTATGATTCTAGAAACCCATAGGAAAGAAATGAATTGAAGGGAGCTCTAAGTAATGCTTACTTTTCTTCCTTTCAGAGACAATAACAGCGATTTAAACAAGGAATAAAGCCTTAAGGGAATTCCTTGTTTCAAAGAGTCAGTTCCAATGAACACATTTTTTTGTAACAAGATAAAAGCGTCTCAAGACAATATTTACTAGAAAGGACGACGGAACAAACAATGGATAACTACATCACGAACGAATTATTTATACACACACGCATTTTAAGCTGATTGCACACTGTATGCTTTCCCAACAGGAGTCAAATGATACTTTTCTATTGATGGACTGATTCCCATGGATAGAGTATTTGCATTACATTGAAATGCTATATTATATGAATTGTGCATTTAATATGGGCAGTAGTTTTTTAAAGCATATAAAAATGTTAACTGCAGTAAATCCACTGCCCAAGGCCCAAACGGACGTTTCACTGATATGCTTCCTAAAGAACCAGCATCATGATCATGAGCCAACTTTATCCTACAATATAGCCGATAGGTAAGTCAGGGATTTGAAGGCCATGATCATATCGATGATGAAGCGAAGCCAAATGAGCCAAGAAGAAGAACGGACAAAAAAATCTTTCTTCATCAGTTACTTGAACATAGATAAGCTCATACTTATAACTTTGCAGCATACCCTTGCCGCACTTGAATTGCCCAACGAGTTCACTCAAGAGATAAAATATTCTTCCATGCATGCATCTTAAGCAATAGATCCGGATACATAAATATGCATACCTACCTTAAGAAGAGCTAGTAAAAAAGGTGAGGAGCACACACGGCATGATGCCCAAGCTTAACGACATGACATGATGCACAACGTACATTTAAGCAACTCACTCAGCGTTTAGGTAATGAGATCTTGCGTGTACAGGATTATGCCCAGTAAACACTTATACGTAATCGAAGTAAATGTGTTCAATGCTCACTCACACTAAAAAACCTTACATTATGATTTCAACTATTTACACTTACGACACAATATCTATCCCATATGCAACACCGCACATTTCCACCCTGTATATCATTTAGTATATAGAGTAGGTACTTACATAAAAGCCCACAGTTGGTATGAACAATGAGATGAGATCAAAAGTAGGGTTTGGTTTGACTGTGCTCTTTTCTTCACCTTGAATTCTCCATCTTTGAGCTTGCATGTGTGCCTAGCCTATTTCTCAAGTTTAAAATGCTAACCATTCCCCAACGACAATGAGCGTGAAGTGAAGGGCTTGGAAGACCGGACAAGAAAGGAGCAAATAGTACTACACAGATTGCATTGTAACGTAACTGATGTAATACAACATGTTTGCTATAAGATGATGACGACTCTCTGATGAGAAGGTGGATACAAATGTGCTCATGAGAATTACATCTTACGTCCACCTTATACAAACTCATCTCCCTTCTAACATGCATTCTAATCCTCTTCTTATCCTGGTCTGCCTGGTGCCTATGCAAACTTGTCTATGCTTTCGGTTCTGGCGGCGGTGGTAGTGGCTAAGGAACTTGGGGGCTACAAACGCTCTTGAAGAGAACTGATGGTAGGTGAAGGTGAAGGAAGGTGGTTGAGATGAACAACGCGCTACAAGATGACAATAGAGCAACGATGCTAAAAGGGAAAAATGCCTAAGCTCATTATTATCATCTTGTTCATTTTTTATTCAACAGGCTGAAGCATTATCCCCAAGCTAGCTGTGATCATTTGCGCTTGTGCTGCTGTTTTCAAAAAGGATTTTCCTTCATCCATCCAGTGTTATAGCATTCTCCTCCTTTGCAACAACGGATGAAAGGATGAGGATTAAAAAGATGATAGGGCAAGCCTTTGTAAATGGTATAAAAGCCCACAAAAATACAATATAAAATTTATCAAGTCCATTTCAATAACTCTTTAAGGTTGTAACATTAAAGTGTGTATCGATAACGGCCTAATATGAGGAGCACTCCTAGCTGAACCAGCAAGATCAAGAGGAACACTGCCTTTTTATCATATTTATCCATCAATTATTACTATCCATGTGGTCCTACTCGTCTGCTACGATGGATTGTTGAACAGCCAAATTGTACGCTTCTTTTTACACATTATTATGCAAATCCTAAAGGAGGATGTGCAGAAATCGCAGCGGATCGTCGTGATATTTTTCTAACGAACAATTAATTTCTTGGTTGTTAATGCCGTATGAACTTTTTATTCATGATTTTGCCGTTGCTCCTCATGCACCTTTTTTATTTTCAAGTCATTTTGACGCGACTTGATCCTTTTGTTTTCTGGCCATCACTTTGATCGTGAATAATCCTTCTTTTATATCCTAAGTCGACGCATTTATCCCACCTGTGGATGTGGTGGGTGCCACAGCATTTACCATCATTATCCACCTTAAATTTTTCATGCTGACTTTAGATATGAGGCAGCAAATCTATTTCGTCAATCTTGTTCAGATTTCACAATAATCAACTCTGCACTGCATTAAATTTCGTCGAAAAGGAGTAAAATGACAAAAGTTTTTGATATCTTAGCCGTTAGTCATATATAAGTATTAATGCTCTCATTATCACAAATCAAAACGCGGCATTATCGCTCCTTTCTTGCAGGATAAGTTTTCACTTACAAGTTTCTAAATGGCCATAAGGATATTGATTAGGTTATACACGAGAATTTTCTCGAAAGCACACTACTTATCGAGTAAACACGTCTGCAACAAATTCTTATTTTTGTATTTACCATAGTCCGTCATTCAAAGTCATTATCATTACAATTAGAGATGACCTTCAGCCACAAAAAGCCGGTGTAATTTGCATCAAATAATGATGACTACTGACGACTTAACTATTACTGGCAAAAGACAATACGGATGTATGCTGTGCAAGTCAGATCACTAGTACCATTTATGTTTTTGGTAAACAACAGACACAAGTTAACAACATAAACTAGAAAACAAAAAAGAAATCAGACTGAAAATGAGACAGAGGAGCCAAGCCAAAAATGGGAGAAACATAATGTTCATCTCCATGTAGCGTAGTATACATATGAGCAAAGGGAGAAAAAGTGGAATGATTTATAACATTTGAGGAGAAGATTCGAATTCAAGACTCTTGTTGTTCCTAGACAGAGTTGTGTACCTGGGCAAAAATGCAAAATAACATACGAGTTAACATTCTTTTACAAGGCAAACAACCCAGAAAGCAGCATGCCAAAGAGTACATAACTCCTTTTTCGTTTTTAAAGAAATTACCCTGGGAAAACCTAACCTAGGCAGGCGTTTAAGTATATATTTTTGCATAGCAAATATCACTGTACGAGGATATCGCCTGACTTTTAGACTTTACAACCGACTATTCTTTAAAACTCTTTGCTTGCACACTTGCACAATAAAGTGTGCTCAAACTCTTTTCATCATGTTTCCCTGAATCATCATCGCAAAATCTAGTAGTCGTAGCTGTATCACAACTGCTCCCGTTTGTTTTCTTGCAAGAGTATTAAGGGCAAATACCTATGCCAAGCAAAAAGCGTGAATACTTTTTACAAGATGGAATATTATGATTGCAACTTCTAATGATAAAAGCATATATACTGTACTCTACCCATTCTAGTAGGATATAGGTAGTCGGCTTCTGTAGTAAATTTGTTAACTTGTTGAAAATGTGTACACCATATTATTTAATCGACGTATTAAGGATGAACACTGCAGCAGTAGAGTTTGTTATAAAGAGTTCATAGCTACAATAAGATAAACAGAAATGATGATCACAACTTTCTGAAGAAAACTGAGTAACTGGTGATCATTTGTACCACCACCTAGTACCGTACCGTTTGTTTGCTCTTTTAGAAAAGTATTCACACACGTCAAATTCCTGACCATCATAACATAATCGCATAACCCTTTACTTTATCACACATCCTTGACTTTTTTTGGTAGAATTTTCATGTATTTTTTTACGATGGAGCACGGACGGGTGGTCAAAAAGTTTGGGTGAATATCACTGTAGGTAGAGCATTTGCCTTTATAAGGTTAAAAAAAAGTACATGTGATACGGGGGAAACGGGTGGAGTGGAGAGAGAATATAATAAGAACATAAAAATGAAGAGGAGCAAGTGGGATTTTTATTACATGCTGGTATAAAACAAAAAGTAAAAAAGTCTGAGTGAGTGTCAGGAAAATTTGCAAAGACCTAGTAAATACTGATGATCATACGATGAAACTATATATTTTCATATCATGACTCATTTCTTTTTTAATCTCTTAAAGCAGAAATGTATTCAATTCATGCACAGCATAAACATAATCATTTCCATCCTGAATACTTTGCAAAAGAAGTAAGGTAAGTTATATGTACAATTACCTTAAACGGTACATATTTGCTGTTTTGTGTACATTGTATTGTGATTGTGATGGTAGATAGAAAAAGCAAGCTAGCAGAATTTGATGCACAACTGTATAGCTATCCCAGTGGTTGTGTCATCGTCACCACATTAACCATCATACCTTCTTCGTAAACATTATCACTATCAATATGAGCCACCAACGAACATTTGTATGCATCCAAGATACTTATTTAACACTATACGAAATGCATATCTGGGTGTAAGTAGTATAAGTCAAGTCAACCCCGGGGAAATGCAATCATTTAGAAAAATGGAGAACCAGCTGAAAACAACGATATTTCTTACGTCAACTCCGCAGTGATAAACCTGAGTAGCATTATTCGTGGTATATGATACCATGAAAAGAGTCATTCACGAAAATTCCCAGTTATTGATGTTACTCTTCCGTCGCAACACGACACACACTTTTGCTATTCGTCAAATGTATAAAAACTGCAAAAACTACAACTTTTAATGCTCAAAACTAAATCTTCAAAAAGAAAAATGACTTTGAGAAGAAAACGTTATCGTTTACATTGAAGTTGTGTCTGCTCATCGTGTGCATCATTGTTATCTTATAAGACATGCTTATAATGAGGAGCGTATATTTACTCCTGCTGTGAGTTGGTACAGTCACAGTCAGCACGCTCGTAGATAAAATAGATCCCACGTAAAGACAAAAAGTTGTAATATTAAGAGTAAGGTAGATTTCATATCTAGTGATCTTGTGAAAAGGTATGATTTTCTAAAATGCTTTAGTTATGCATCATCAACGTTTCAGGACATCTTTGTACTCCCACGCATTTTTAATTATTTATACAGCAATCCTAAGGTTTTTTTTCAATGAAAGTATAAATACATTATTGAAATCACGCATTGCGCAGGTATAATAATAAAATGAGCAATCTGATAGGGAAGGTAGAATCTGACGAGAATGACAACATTTTATTTTTGCGTGAGACAATTACTCTATCAGTGCAACATGTTTTTTCTGCATATCACTTGACACAATATTAAAGTTTTTCTGCACAACTGCCCCGTTTCAACACTACCTACATAATTACAATAGCTGCTTCCCAGATAATTATATAGTGAAATTGATTCAGAGACGAAAAATGCAAAAACGTAGGATTCTATTATAATCATGATACCAGTTGACATCATGCTATGATGCACGCACACTCTGGTGATAGAAATGTTATGTCATGATCATGATTGGATGTGACGTGTCAACAGTTAGTTTATGTCATTTATGAATCATCTTGCGAGGCGTATTTACCCCTTTTATTTTTCAAAATGCAAAATAGGTCAATTTCAATTGGAATATAACGCATAATCACTTGTAGAGAATTGGCTCAAATTAGCAAAAAAATCAACTTCTTGTAGCTATAGCTTGCTCTGTTTTTTCTTCATTTTAATATTGAGAAGCAAATCAGGAAATGATTTTTGTGCATGAATGTACTCAAGTATTTAGAATTAGAAATTGTCACAGTCATAAAACCCTCTACAGTTTCGCCTGCTATCAACTTGAGAATCCACACACAGAATACTAATAGTAGAAGCGACTATGGGTGGTGGCAGTAGAATTAGTGGCGCATGGCGTTTAGCAATTTTTATATTTTAAGGTGATAATTCTGACTCCATTCTAAACGCTTCTGTGAACTATGAAATCCACTTGAAACGTCCCCAAAGAAAATGATTATAAAACTCAGCTTTACTGAGTGAGTACAAGAGTGTATATTAGAAGGTAGTATGAAGACTTTTGTTAAAAGTATACAAAAAATAGTACCGAAGTACCAATCATGAGGGAACCATCTTTACGACTTCCGATAAAAACGCCTGAATCGTTTTTAGCTGACTGAATAAGTTCAGAGCAAGCTGAATATTATGTAAGTACGAGGTTTGAGCAGATGGTTTCAAATTCTGAATGGGTATTAAGAATTAAGAATGCGTAAATATTTTAGGTTTTTGTCATGCATCCCAATCACAACTTCATATTAAAATCCTGTCTTAGCAGACGTATCTTGACAGTATTCCACAGTGAATTGGTAAATCATTTCATTATTATCACCATCTGCCACAAATCGTTTGCCTGTTACGCTTATTATGCTGTTACACACGTATAAACTGGTAGAATATTGTGAATGCCACGATTTATCAGAAGAACATTCATTTCCCAACTCCACTCCACACGTATTGATGCAGTAGTTGTAAACTTATAAAATGAGCATACACTTTGTATTCGAACTTTTTTGGGGGCTTGCCTGCATCTGAAATAAATAGTGAATGCGCTTTGTAATTGTGAAGAAAAAGGAAGTTGTGCACAAGATTAGTTTCATCAAGTATTTATCAATTGAAACACATTTTTGTTACGCTTCTTAAAACGATGTACTCAGGCCAATTGTATAAGCGATGCGTTCCAAGAATCCACCACTGTTGTCTCGTGCGATAAACGTAAATTCAATATGTGCATAGCATACACAATTTAAATTATACTCAGGCTACATTGCATTTGAGCATGCCAAAAGTATATAAAATATAATCTGCCTTGTCATTCATCACTATCACCCTACGATTGAAAGTGGAAGCCTCATCTAATATCTAAGTGGTATGTACACTTTACTGGACAGAATTGGCAAAATACAGGACACACCCTCAACCCCAAATCGAGACAGTAGAGAAGAAATTACAGTGCATAAAATAGTAACGAAAATGCAAGGTTTGAGCCTTCTTGATTCATACCTCGTATTATTTGCCACTCATTCACTCAACTCAACATTGAATCCTCAATGAAATAGCTTGAAGCTTTGTAAGTTTTATTTGTTATTATATTCACGTCATGCCAGCCAACGCTTCAAGGAATTTTAGTACGTGCTCCGGCTCATAACAGTTCAGCTTAAATCTGAGAAAGGATAATGGTAGAATGGGATTGTGATGTGGTGATGATGTCAAGTAAAGCTTGATGTGCATGTTCAATTCTCAAAGTAAATACAGTAGCGGATTTGACTTTTAGGTGGAATGTTCCAATCATCATGTCAAATTATTTACCATATGCCAAGTCAGCTACTTGACTAACTTTGAGCACAAGTTCAAACTTCAAACATGACCATACACATATATGCATATGTGTACTAATATCGGATTTTAATTGATTTTTCATATCCTAAAATTCAATGTTTGTGAGCATCGATACTGAAGTACAGGAACTAGATAATTGGAATCATAGTATTAAGTACTTTTTTTGTGTACAGAAATAAGGCTAGAGTCCAATTTAACTTCGTATATAAATACATACGTTCTATTGCTTCGGATTATATTTGTTGTCATAATCAAAGCATACACAATGTGTTTAACATGTAGATGATTTGGATTAAGTCAGATAAATATCAAAAATGAATGAACGAGAGTGAAAAAGGACATTACTCATTCTCGGAGGTAAAGTAATGTATGACGAGCATTATGTTTGCTTTCTGTTTTCAGCCTCCTGTTATTTCCTTGACTTTTGCACTGCAACTCTTGTAGCTCGCGTTTTCTGCACACAGTTTGCCTATCTCACACCACTCAAGTGAGAGATACGATACAACATTCATTCTATAATAATAATCCATTTAGGAATGTAAAAAAATGTAAAGCATCATTGAAAGGTCACTGGCAATATTACAAATAAAAATTTGCAGCGCCAGGATGGGCTCGCATTTTTTTGAAACGCTAACAGGTCATTGTAAATTTAAAATGATTTCATTGATGACAATATCAAGAACATGTAGGACAAACAATAACTCATTTTATCTCGATGCGTACAGAAATTGCTTACAATGTTACAACACGAGTAAAAAGTATGAATGAAATGCTCTAAGCTGACAAGTATACAATGCAGACATGCCTAAATATTCACTACATCATGCCACGAATAGATGAGAGCTAAGCTAATATAATAAAAATATACTATAGAGACTGTCCAGCAGGGCGAAGAAAAAGAGTGTGTTGCATTCGTATATCTGCCAAAATGATAAATGGATTAATAATAACGACCTAATATCAGCGAATCTAGTTAACTTCTACCCAGCATCAAACTTATGAATATCAGAGAAGTTATAATAGTTATGCAGACTGCAGAGGTCACCGGGTTGAGCGTAGAATAGAATGTGTAGCATGACAGGATTTGATAAATTATTCTTTGGAAGATGGCTTCATCAATGTAATTTATTTTAAACAGACTTCCATTCTTTCTGCTTGCTAATTACAGGGGGTTCGGATCTGTTGATGGATCTAAACATTATGTGGTGTTGTTAATGTGATAAGTGATAATGTTTGGTTCGCATTTCTCTGGTACACTCTAAGTTTATGACATAAATAAGTTATTGATACTGGACGAGTATATATTTGCTTATTTTCGTGACTGCAGGAAGGCAGGAAGTCAAAAGTGATAAGCAAAAAATCTATATGCAATACATGCATGAAACTGAAACTTGATTTTTAACTCAGGCATACTTGTGATTGTGTTGTGACACCTCTGTAAATGTGAACCCTATAGTAAATCATGTTTTTTGCAGCGCACAACATACTCTCCATTCAACTTTACTAAATTGTACGGCGTGTACACCTCCGGCTCCACGACTGCAAATGATGAAGCCTATGAAGGCCAAATAGATGGTCTAATTACATATAAATATAATTAAAGTGGAGCACGATTTATGCTAAGAATTAAATGAAATATGTTTAACGAACTAGCTATATATATTATTTTCCGTGAAGAACAAAATCAACGAGAGTGACTTCTGGATATTACAAGGCATTAGAGAGAATTTTTTTGCATATCACTAAACCTGTATAAATGGTTCAGTCCTGCCTACTTTGCCATCGTTATCTGAGTCTTCAATCAAACCATCAAACGATATTGTTAGGTAAGGTTCAGAGTTCAGACATAGAATATTGTGTCAAGGGAAAGGCGATTTGTACAAAAGTGAAAAACTTATGCGTCAACGAACATGTATGCGTAATTCATATAATTCGTATATATAATCCTCTCCTCGAGACGTTTTCAAATTAACTATGCACAGTGATAAACCTGAAACCAGTATATCATGCAACTTAATAATAATTAGAAGCCACTTCAAGAAAGTTTTTTTTGCAGATTATCCAAATCTTTCGGCTTTACAACGCCGTGGTTAAAGTACGAAGAAACTCATCGACGTAGAATAATATAGACTCTTTTATTTTTAGATGTTTCTTTATCTTATTTCCTCGAATAAAATCCTCATCGAACAAATCTCATACATCGGTACATAAATTTATGATCAATTCGCTGTACAGACAAGAGAAGGAAACTTTGCTGAAAGCGTATTTTCCATGCAACTCTGGTGGATGCGATTTAAACACTGAACTTATCAACTTGACACTTACTTTTTAACATAGCGCTTGGACAAAGTAAAACTTTTCTATGATAAAACGTTAATATTACTGTTTAGAGTACTTACCGTGTTAGATCAGCATAATTTCGAAATTTCCCAATCATCGCTGGTCGCTGATATACTGGATAATTTAAAAACATTCCACAGGTGTTTCGTAGTTTTAATAAACGCGAACCATTTTCAAAACAATAGAGTCAAACATACATAAAAATACAGTACGTGTGATCTAGTTTACCAAACTGACCAGAAAAATATATTGCAACATTACGAGTGTAACCTTCGCGTTCAGTCCCAAAACCAACAAATTACTGAGGTTAATTTGCATTAGGCAAGAATATCGTCAAGACTCATCGTCGAGTCACACCAAAGTCATTCATTATTTCGTGCAAGTTAACAATACATTGCATTTCGTTCATAAAAATGAGACCCCATCAACTGCAATTTTTATGGCTAATCAACTTTCATTGACACATTAATAAAAGCGTCTCCAATTGGTCTAGTTTCTTTACGTTTTACAAAGTTGACATTTATCTACCACTGACTGCACGTTTATAACTTTTACAAGCTTGTTTCATCAATTTCTCAAGAAAATAAAATGTGTGTTCATTAGGATTACACCATAGATTATACTATCATGTACGAAGTCACTGACCCAGCCAATAAGAAAACAAAGCACGATCACTTATTATCCATGCTTTTTATGCATACCAAAATCGTACACAACCAAACTGAAGTAAATCTAAACTTTTGCTGCCACTTTGCTGAATCTCTGGTCAGAAAAATTGAATTCCATTTAGAAACAATAATTCCAGTTAAATCTCGTCAAGGTTCCTCACCTCCTGCACTCGCTATTGTCACGTCAAAAGAAGATTCATGCATGCACTCTCGACAAAGACCCAAGTACAGAGTACGAATGACTGTGCCTTCGCTAGTCGACAAGAGTGTGAAGCACCATTCCAGCAAGAGACTTCCCGTACCACACAAACACAAAAGGAATCTAATTAATAAATCAGCTTTGATACTATTTCAGCCGAATATGTTTCATTCCACACTAGGGTTGGGGGTGACACTCATTGAGTCAATTGTTCAACTGAGCGGTGCTGTTACCAATTTCACATGTCATTTAACAATTTCACTGTAAACTGTGCAATAATTAAGGAACAATCTGGTGCAAATGTCAGATATCCTTATCATTCTCGCAGTGAAAGCAAACAAGGATTTTAATCACATTTTTGTTTTGGTACAATAACTGTACCAAATATATCTAACGCTACTGGCATTAAGTACTTAAATAGTTTTACTTTTATTCTAAAAACATCATTACGTATAGCTCTGTGAGTTGAGTGAGCGATCTCCAGTGAGCAAATGGCAAACACTAACGCCATGCCATACTGTGTTATATGTTAGTGAGAGAGAAATACCTTAACATCCTTTTCATTGCATTCATGTTCCTCTTCTCTTAATTCTAACTACATGTAATGTAACCCTCCATATCCCTAAAATTCTCTGGTCTTTCTGCTGCTGCTGCTGTGATAAGAATTTATATAGTTCATGTACGTATGTATATAACATAACCAACAGAGAACCCGAAGACGGTCTCCATTTACTCCCTTTTAGTAAAGCAAGTTTTATCTCCTATACTTGCAGAGGTTCTGTATAAAGGAATGCGATATATGTGCAACCCAATATCCTGGAATGATGTTACGTGTAGGTAGGTACAACAAGCTAAAAATGTGAATACAAATATACTTCTTGGCTGCGTTAGCAGCACATTCATACAGACAGTATTACCACAAGATGTTACTGAACTACGTTTGAAATCTGAATGAGCATTGCAATGCACAGGATGAGCTGCTGCGTAAAGTCAATCTGGGCTTTCTTGCCTTGTGGCAGCTTCATTCAAGATGTGGAAAAAGGAGGATTGAACTTTTATCGTTTGGATTTCGGATGTGCTGTGTGTACAACGCATCATGTGTGTCGACGGTGTGGAGAACTATTTTGGTAGCTCTTTTCACAGAATTTAATTCCAGCCTGATTTCTGAGCACAATAGCTTTCAGAAAATGCTACAGACAAGGATGTGCAACGCATTACACATTTTCTAGCCACGACAAAGGTGGTACAAAGAAAGGAAATGTGGATATCTTTCCTCAATTGCCTATGCATTTTCCCATTCATAATATGACTATGATATTTATTGTAATTATTTTATACATGCAATCCAAACAGAACAGAAAACTCTGATTTGGAAACAATAATCGTGATTAGAAATCTCTGCAAGTAATCATTCCCACCATAAGTATGTAAAGCCAGGGGTAAAGGGTTAATTAGAATTTACAAAAAAAAAGATTGCACGACGGCCCGACCGGATGGGCGGTTTCATCCTCTTAGTTCCAATACTCCCAATATTCCTCTCTAATATGGAGCTGTTTAAAACAACGCGATATCTCTATTTCTTCCCCTTTCGTAGGCACTTTGACAGATCATAAGCTCATTCACAATTTCACATTTAGATTCATTCATTGCGCATTGCGCATACACAAAAGTTAGTACTACATGCGATCTCTCGTGAGCTCTTGGAGCACCAGTTGCGACTCACAATTCAACCTCCTTCTATCATATCGTATCACACATCACACTAGCTTTGCTACGTATGAGAATGACTTGAAATCGGAAAGGAGAAGGAACATGGATAAAATGAGGTTGGGAACTGGGAAAGTTGTGCGTGAGAAACATAATATAATTGTGCTTAAACCACATCCCATATTATAAATCTTTAGAAATCATGATTCTGTTCTGATTCGATTACTTAAAGAATGAGATCATTGTGAGATCTATGAACTATTTAATAAATAATTTTGCAATTTGTTAAATTATAAAGTTGAAAGTCAAGTAGATTAGGTGGTTCTGTGGGAGTAACAAATGTACGGGTTGGGTGTGGATTGTCAGTTGTCAGTTATAGGTGGTTGACAATCTAGAATTTTACGGTTGTGGTGGGCAGCATAATATTTGTGTAGTGAAGTGCTAGTTCGTCTGATCTTTGGAAACGGGTGTGGGTGTAAAACCCAAATAAGTCAACGGTTGTGGTAAGTTGTTTTAAAGCTAAATTTTTAACATTCAACATTATTCAGTCATCTATTGTCTGTGGTAATGATTGGTTGATAGTTGGAGGAGAACCAGTTATATTGCAATTGTGCGGCTTATCATTATCATCATCCCTCGTACATTGTAGAATGTTGAATGTAAGATTATTGAAAACGTGTGCAGTCAGCAGTCAAGTGTTGAGTGTGTGGCTGCATGTTTTGATGCCCATCTGTACCATGTACGGTGTCTGCCGCTGAGAAGAAGGGTTATTAGAAAGATTTGGAATGTCGGTTATGAGTTTTGCAGATGGCCAACATCCAACAGCCAGCGTAGTCAATTTCAGTAATCGGTCGGTGGTATATCGTATAAGACAGCTGCTCATGGCTCATTGTACGATACACCTATGTTGTTATGTGTACGATTCTATGGGTTTTCGAACGAACTTCTCCCTTCCGAACAGCGTGGTGTGGAATAGAAGACTTTTACTGTATATAGTTCAACGCAGCCAATATTCTGTATTTTTATACATGATGTGATACACGAAATTTGAAATAAGGACTTGTGTTTGGCTGTAAGCACGAGCAATCGCACTTCTAACTAAACTTTGAGTACGTGGAGACTTTTAAAAGGAGGTCGTGTTTGTATTAAGTGACTTGCGATCAGTTTACAACCTATTATGTTCCATATATCCAGCACTACTATTGACTATCATAACGACTATCAATATAACATACTAACATAGGAAACCAGCATTCTTCCTGTGGTTTTACCTCTTTTTTGGTTTAAAATTTAACGTTGTATGTTTTTAAAAATCTACTGACTAACAGTTATTTGTTTTAGTAACGCATATTTTGTTGTTTTCAGATTTATAATTTTTGGATTTATCAAAATTCTTGAAATATGGTGCTTATCGAAGACGTGACTGATAATCCGGAAGCTGCACAACAAGCAGCAGACGGAATACCGCAGAGACGTCGTGTTACATTCAGTAATGATGTAGGAACTCAAGAAAATGAGAATCCAGGTGATGCCGAGGAGTCTGGAGAACCTCAGTCAGAGGTAATTGTAACGTCAAAAAAATAACTAGAAATTTATCTTTTTAATGGTAATTAATTAATGTAGTCCGTCTTTATTCGTAGTTAACGTTTGATGAACAAGTGGACAGAGCCCGAGCTCAGTATCAGGCCACTCCAATGGAAAAATTCATGGCAATGGCGAAGTCGCTGATACTTAGAGCATTAATGATTTACTTTGTAATGACATTTTGGCGAAGCAATATCAAGCCTCCAGCTCAAACTGTTTCTGGCGGCGGAGGAAGTGGAGTCCAAGCTCCCGCTAGTCTTGCGTCCTCCAACATTTTCATCAACGGAACGGATTTAGTACGCTTTAAAATATCATACATTTCATTTCAGTTTCGCTAAAGTATATATAAATATTAACTGCAAACTTGATCTGGTTTGCAGGACATGTATGTATATATCTCAGAAGATAGTAAGGGAATTTCAAATTTTACTAATGCTAAATTGGTATGGGAGCAGGGTGGAATAATATATGGAAATTGGAACGGTGGTCCGTCTTCTGATGGATCATACATCCATTCAACTGAAGTCCATGTGTCCAAGGTATCCCTTTCTAACAGCTTTCGTCTTCATGAAATCTCAGACTTAAGATGCTGCATCCATCTCGAAAGTTGCTCCGATTATTTTCTCCAGCGCTTCAACGAAGAGGGAATGATTGGTTTAAGTCTTATTCATTTTATCCCACTTTTGTCCTGTCCCTCAAGTGTAGATTTCATTGTCAGCGTTTCTGTCCCTGTCCCGTTAATTTTAGACTACACCAATCATTACCTCTTTTATTTTGCTTCAGGTAGTGCATTACGCAACAGTTGTAATTATGACGTAGAAACCGCTTGTGTCCATAAGTTGCTGACCGCTTGCAGCGATATGTTTCTTCTTTTAAATAAATTCTTAATTTATGTGTCAATTGTCTAGTATTGCAGTTATTTATTTTTTTGGTGTTTCAATGTTTTAGAGTGTTCAGAACAATGGCTCCATATATCTTCATACATATATTGTGCCCAAAGGGTTCTCACCGGACCCAGCAAATCAACATTTATATTCCAAGTCGCTAACTCTGCACTCATCAAAAATGATTAACAAATTTAAGCGCAAACGCTACTTTAAAACTCATAATCTTCTTACTGGGGAAACGACGACGTCTGCAGAGGACCAGGAGGTATTGTTTTTGTGGTAGACGTACTTTTAAATATATTTTATTAGTCTAGTTTTTTATTAATGTGTGCATGCATTTTTTTTTGTTTTGCTAGAAAGCGAAAGTAATGACATCTGAGATAGTGTCTCATTGGCATCCGAACATGACGATAAATTTGGTCACGGATTGGACACAATGGACAATGGGAGCTGTTCCGGTCCCTCTCAATGAATACATCAAATTCATTCCAAATGAACTAAAATATCAACCGATCATGTTTTATAATGATTACTGGAATTTAGCCAAAGAGTATTCTCCAATCAACCATACAACATCGTTAGTACATATGAAAACATTCCAAATGAACTAAAATATCAACCGATCATGTTTTATAATGATTACTGGAATTTAGCCAAAGAGTATTCTCCAATCAACCATACAACATCGTTAGTATATATGAAATATTAAAAATATTTATTTCACGTGTTAATATGCTTACCTAGTATACGTACTTTCACATATTGTACTATTAATTTATTTTATTACGTTTAGCGTACTACCTTTGACTCTGACGTTTCAACCCTTGTCTCTGTTCAAATGGCAGCTATACGCAGCTCAGTCAATGCGTAATCAATGGAGTGCCAGTTTTATAACAGGCCATGAGGAAGATGACGATGAGCAAGATACCTTGAAGGAAGCATTCCTAGATACTAATCCATATCTACTTGGTTTAACTTTTGCTGTGTCTATTCTTCACAGTATTTTTGAATTTCTGGCATTCAAGAATGGTAAGTTATATTTATATTTACGTCATATGTCGACTTGGTCTGCTGTACTAACTACTAACTTTAATAATATCGTAAAACATACAACACTAACAATTAAGCTTCATTGTCATAGAGCCGTTTTGTTGTGGGTTGTTCTTATAGATGTTGCATTTGGTATTTCCTAACATTGATTTTTTTTTGCAAAATTCTCTTAAATTTTAAACAAGAAGCCTTTTATTCCTCCTCCAAAAGTTTGCACAGGAGCAGACCGCATTGTAACAATTTTACATTTTCTTTTTATACCGTCGTTATTTTTTCCTTAACGTGTGAAATTCGTGTGAATGATAATGATTGTCCTAAATCCTAAAATTTCCATTCGTCGAAGATCGCAAGAGCTTGAAATGAAAAGATTATCAGTTTGCAAAATGATAAAAAAAGTGGTTCTTAAGATCATAGTAAATTCCGGTTAACCCCACCGGTTTGTTTTTCCTGAAAAGTATACCGTATAAAACTGATTCCGTCATTGACGTTTTTATCTTTTTCCATCCGCTAGACATTGTGAAAATGAATTATAACAGGATTGAAGTGGTTTAACTACTAAACTTTATTTAGCCTAGCTTTCAAAGGACAACTTCCTTCTTCATCAGGGCGAATGAATAGCAAATGAGAGTAATTAGCAGGATTAGATCGACAGATAAAATTGTATTAGAATATATTTTAAATATTTGCAACTTTTTAGTTTAATTACGTCATTTTATGCAAAAATTGAATGTTCTGGAAAAACTTTTGTTTGTAAAAAACGGTTGGTCCGTCTTTAAAATTAAATATTTTATGGAGAGCGTTTTGTGGCGCGCAGTCTACAGAGTTGTATTATTTTTTTGAACAATAATTCAGAGTAGCAATATTAATTTTTATTATCGAATAATGCGTAAGGTTGAACGTAGTATTATATAAATTGCTGTATTCATTTTTATTTCCTGTCCCCATTTGACAGTAATTGAGAGCATTCAGCATTAGCTATGCAAGTGTTGAACGAAAATAATTTGTATTGCATGCTGTTTTCTTCTATGCTCTATGTTTGATTTTTTAAAAGTTTTTTTTAAAAAAATTGCTTGACATAGTTGTTTAGTTTTATGGTACTGTGCTATACGTCGTGTGAATTCTTTAAACATCACAATAACTAACACTGTACTAACAATACATGTGCACACATTAAATTAATGATAATTGGTAATTATACTTCTGTCTTTATTTTTGTTTCAGATATTCAATTTTGGAATAACAGAAAAAGTCTCGAAGGTCTTTCTGTTCGAAGTGTATTTTTCAATGTTTTTCAATCCCTAATTGTGTTATTGTATGTATTGGACAACGAAACTAACTTTGTGATCAAAGTTAGTGTATTTATAGGATTGCTTATTGAGATATGGAAAATTCATAAGGTACGAAAGCGTTTCTGCCATATAATACCAAAATGCTGTATTTCTTCAATTCTAATATGGATGTTATATCTTATATGATCAACTTATTGATTTTCTGCTGAAATGCTGGATGAGAAAGCAAAATCCGATGTTACTGATAAAAATGGATCTCTTAGTAACTCTATCTCAGAAGATGGTGGGTTGCCTTTAAAATCAAAAGATGATGGTGTCCCATCGTTAAAAAGTAAAAAAACTGGTGGATCACCGACAAAATCTGCATCAACATCATCTCCAAAGAATAAATCTTCCAAAAATAAATCAAAAAAGGACCAGTAAATCGATATCAATATTTACTTATGTCATATTTAATAGCGACAAAGAATGAAATTATAATTACTTTATGTAGTATCGTAGTTCAAAATTGTTAGTGCAACCAGTCAATGAAGCTGTTTGGGAATAAAACGTCCTTTTCATTTTTTTCTCGTATTCTGTGATTTGGTTTATGGTTTTTCATTATTAATATTTTTGAATGTGACTAGTAATCAATAATCATGTATGATTGAACTAATAGCTATAAATAGTCATTAGTGAGTTTAAAAATCCTAAAATTCCCCTTTCCACACTTAACCAAAAAATACGTTCGAGCAACTGCTGTACTGTACACTACTAGTGACCGGAACTGGAAATATAATTTATTTTCGTCACTCGTCAGTGAAAGTTGCGACTACTTATATTTATCAAATCAGTGCTATCCTGTTAAAACGTTACAGTCCTTTAACATTACCGCTCGCTAACCGCTTTGCGATGAATGAATGTATTACTACTTTGTAGTTTACCATTACTATTTTCGAATTGTGTATCTATCTGACTAGTGTTTCGATAATTTCAGAAGTTTTCGTCAAGAACTATAAGCAATCATCGGGTTAGTCATAAATATCTGACTATTTAATACCTATTTAAGAATTTTTAATACCGAATGAATGATTTTGGCATTAAATCTTACGTCTAGTCAAATCTCAAGCAGAAATTGCGATGCTGTTCGTAATAAATGGTATTTATAAAATTTAATAAACGCATTTTGGAATTTCCTTAGATTATTATTGCATTGGTTAGCGTTTAGCGATGTATTGCGATTTGCGATGAGAGACTTTCATAAGTTCCATATCAACACCCACTGACTGAAATATTACTGCGTTCACAATGTTAAATTTTATTGTGCCACAATAACGCAGATAATTTACAAAAAATGTGCGATGAATACAAAAAGCACATGTCACAACACAATGGAGATTTGAAAAAAATTCCTTTTCACTTCGTATAGAAGGGTTAACATTACATTTCTGGAATAATTCCATTGAAATATATATCATTAAGACTATTTATAGCACAATCGTTTGAACTTCAAAAATAACTTATAGGCGTTCGCTGATGCGTCAAATGTTCACATATTCACATACACCTACATACATTCACCAAGTCGAAACGGCAAAGGCAATCAATGCCAATTACAAAAAGAATATTATACATGGAATATGGACATCATCCGATCCGATATGCTATACTCGATAACGAAACCTGGATTCAAAATAAAATAACTTAATTACCTGAAACTGAACAATTAATAATTTACTCAAATGATTCGATTAACACTTAAGTTGATTACACTAGATTTCACTGATTTGCTGTTCCATTCACATTTCTTCCATCAATAAGGTTCACGTTGTGTACAGGAAATCGACGGACATCTGCACAAAATGGGAAAAATGTATAGAACCCTGAAATACATTCTATTATTTCCATTCGGAAGTAACAGTTAAATAAAAACTTATAAGACACCAAAAAAAGACATATACTCACAATTAATAAACTGGTTTGGAAATCGCAACGGTCCTGGAGCTGCTCCATCTTCATTTGAGTCGTTTAGTGTGACTACGGGGATAGGATTCAGGTTGATATTTTGACGATCTATACCATTTGGTAGAGCTCGGGAAGACAAAGGCGCCACCGAGTTTGTCGGCCGTACTCCAGTCCCAGTATTACTTGCCCCAGCAGGGTTTCTTCCACGCCCTCGGTGACGCCCGCGGCTAGGCCCTTGAGCTGCAGCTCCCACACCCGTATCAATAACTCTTTCTTGAATCCTAGCGCCTATAACAATTTAATAATAATACGATTTTATCTCAATACATTCTTAATAATCAAAACAACATTTTTCCTCAATGGCAGCAAATAACTCACTTCGTCTTCTATCTGAACTTCCAGAACCATTTCCTCTAGCAGAGGGCCTCGGTGCTAAAATTTCGTTTATTTGATGAAGCTCAGCCAAGAAGTCAACATACCTTTCTGCAGTGGTCTGAATAAACGCGTGAAAATTTCCACCGCCTGCGCCTCTGCCTTGATTATCTGTCGCCGCTTTAGCAGCATCCTCTGCAGCCTTTTTTGTTTGGTCTTCACGATCCTTGATACTGGCTTTACGCTTAACTGCAATCTCTGATGGGAATAAGTCGTATATTTTTGTTACGTAATTTTCCATTTCAATATGACGAGATCGATTACGGAAAGCCTTTCTACAAATGGGACATTCCTGCTTCTTACGGGCCCACTCATTAATACAGAAATTGCAAAATGTGTGACCACAGTCTACCACGGTAGCCTATAAATTCAAGAATAAGCTAATTAGGGACGATTTTTACATATTATTTTTAATATATTTAGATTATTTTGTTATTAAAATACCTGAATAAAAATTTCATTACACACTGCACAGCTTAATTCTGATTCCATCATTTCTAAAATCTTTCTATATGTTTCTTCTTTTATCGCATCATTTAAAGAGTCGACATCGGTTTCCTTTCTCCGAAACTCTTCGCGCTCCATGTTTCTTTCAATTTCTAACGCTTTCACTTTCACTTCTGAGCTTGCAAATTGAGCCATACAGAGTCTCAAATGTTCTTTTAATGACTTTAGATCATTACATCTATTAATTTGATCTTCTGACATTAATTTCATGCCTTTTGGTAAGCGGAGCGTTTTTAAGTCAGAACTAGTGCTAGGATGTTCAGACTTGTCACAATCACTGCCGTGGGAATAGTCATCGTCTGAAGATAAGCTGAATTGAGTCTTTTTCTTTTTCCGATCCACTGAGTTGCTATCACTATCCCTAATTAAATTTAATCAAATACATATAATGTAAAATTGGCTGGTGTTAGCAGATGAAATACAATAATTGATAACTTTAAAGCTAATTCAAAATAGCACTTACGATGAGTCTCCTCTGTGTTTTCTTTTTGAAAAAACAGGTGATACACCACCTTCGGATCGGTCAACAAAAAGAGACTGGTCACGTTCATCGCCGCTGAAACTGAAGTAATCATCATGATCATTGTTCTCCAAACTTAAAAGCGATGCACTGTGATTGCTGCCTTCTGAATCTGAGTGACTACTTGAGTCTAGCGACGGAAGTTCTGAGGATGACCCAAGTCTAGCATTTTCGTTAGCAAGTCTATTTGATGAGGATGGCGTTGCCGTATTCGAGGATGACGGCTGTGGGGAGATCGAACTACTCTGTCCCGATGATAAAAGAGGTCTATACGGTGAGTTTGGAAGGACGTGCTTAAACCGATATCTTACTGATCCCGTGGGTATGAAGCTAATCATATCAGCATCTTTTAGCTGAAACAATTCTCCTTTAACAAGTTTGGTTCCATTTACGGAAAGACCATTCGTACTCTACGGAAACATTCAAATAAATTTTGTTGTGATTTCCGATTGAAATTAAATTAAATTTACACACATTAAACATTGCACCATCATCATCATTACTCAATCACTGCATACTAGAAGTTTCAATTTACAAAGAGGGGAGAACGGGGAGAATTCTGATCCTAGATCCTCCTACTCTTAATACTAGTACTCTTACCGTATCGCGGATATACCACTTAGATATTACATACTCCAAAGTGGCATGACGTCTTGATATTTGTAAAGATCCCCATATCACATCGCAATTTTGAGCACGGCCAATAGAAACCTAAATGAAACACAAAACAATCAACAACAATATTATTATTTATAAAAAGTATGTGCAGTTTTACATAAAACTCAATTTTGAATAGCTCATAGAAAATGCATACATTTCTGCTTCGCAGTTCTATGACCCGCTGAAAACTCTGAGAATCTCCTTGGATCAAAATAAGCTGGGCTGTAACGGCAGAACTCATCTTATTGCCGTCTGTGTCCCGCTTGGTCAGATTTTCTAACAGGCGATGCAGTTCAATTAGATTTGGATCAATCTCGCCTGATTATTGAAAGATGATGATTCAACTTAAACATCTGCTGCTAACGTCCTTAACTGATAATAATAAATAAAATAAAATATTAGGGATGACAGATAAATCCGATTGATAGAATTTAATTAATTTGATAGTATCGTATACCATAAACATTAATGAATGTAAACAGTAAACATACGATAGGACGATATTTTTAGAGTAGAGGGCACTTAATTTCACTTCTCTTAATGATCTGATCTTTGATTATTGGACTATCAACCTCCAAGGCCAGTAAAATTTAATTGTCGAGGGGAGCTCCGGTATAAGGTCTGGTCAAGTGAAGGTCAATTAAAGTAATGGACGTATAATTAAGACTGGACAAGCTAAGGCTTAGAATTTTTGTGATTATACATAAATCGCACATTTCCCAACTGGAGGACTG